>JAPYZL010080900.1:0-16526 GCA_030522825.1 Platygaster orseoliae
ACTTTTTTGTTTCGAACACCTTAGATTGTGATTTCGACATTATGTTTTTGAAAAATTTTTTTAAACATTTAAATCGATGAATTAAGGATTGATAAACATTCCATAGCGTTCGCTAGGAATTCAGCTTTAAAACAAAACTAAGTAAAAAGCATTCCATGAATCGAACATTTTATTTGAGCGAGTTTAAGTTGAAAAATTTGAGAATTAGCCTGACAAATATTTATCGGTTTTTGATCGATATCTTCCAAAAAAACAGCTCGATTTTGACAAAAAATATACCAATCGATGCGTGGAATCATTTTACGAACGTTATGTATTTTTTCGTTTCTTTTCCCGAACAAAAAAATTCAACGATTCAGCGATCGCGTCTCCCCTCCGCTCGGCTTATTGGGAGAAACTGTTCGAGTGCCTATGCCTTTATTGCATGCACACTCTCAATTCCCCTCTCTCAATCTCTTCACTTTAATCATAAATAAAATAAGAACTCAAATTTCAATAACTAATCACATATTGTAATATTATATAACAACAACAACAATAACAACAACAACAACAACAATAATAATAATAATAAATATTTTTATCAATACATGGGATATAATATTAATACATTTATAAAAAATAATATAATAATAAAAATAATATTATACATATTATAGAGGAGACTGGGGTAAAATGCGCAGTTCACAAAATATTCAATTTGCATTACTATCAAAACGGCAATCACTGGATACTTGAAATTTTTTCCATATATGGCTCTAGTGTCGAGTATCAAACGTCAGTAATTGCGTCTTATTTGTTTGTTTACTTTTTTGGTTATAAAACAAAATCTGTTTAAGCCACTATGTTGTGAATATTTGTCTGAAAGGAAACTTCAACTTTTGCGTAATTTTTTTTATCAGAATTGATGGTAGGTGAGTTTTTATAGTAATTCAGGCGCGAAAAAGACGAAAACGTGATCGGTTTGGCGAAATTTTAACTCGTTTTCGAATTACACGTTTATAAGCCGGAAATGAAGTCATGGGGCAAAATGTGCAGTTTTGCGTGGGGCAAAATGCGCAGTGCTTGTTTTGTATTGTTTCACTGTGTTTGGTCATGTTACGCTATTTCCTTCACTTTTTTATTGTTTTCTACTTTTTTTTTCGTCAAATTGTTTCTACACCCAGGGTCGTATCGAGGCCGGGGCAGTGCCCTGGGGCCCTTAAACATTTTCTTGAAAAATGTGATGACGGTAATGAGCAAAAAAAAGGAGGTGTGTCACTTTTGAACACACCACCTCAACATTCAACACCTTTCTTTTTGTAATCAAATTTGAAAGTTTGACGGCTTTTTTCTTAATTTTTGTGAAATAACGAACTTTTTCTAGATTTATTTTTTTTAAAGCATTTTTTTCATCATGGTTCGCGTTTATGTTCGCAAAACAGAGCGTATTGATGGTGGAAAATTATTCGAAGCGTGCAAGGCTGTCTGCGAGAGAACGTCTGCGAATTGCGCTTCGAAACGCTTTTCTGTTGCTCGACGGATACTTGATCGCTGTCTACAAAATTTTTGTTCTTAACAAATAAAAATTTTTAGAATCTAATTTTGTTCTTAACAAAAAAATTTTTATCGAAGTTGTTTATGAAATCGTTTATTTTGTGTTTTCCTACAATTTTTCATCAACCAACCTCGTGAAAATCGCGATTTCCGGAATTGCGTATTTTGCCCCACAGGTTGCGCATTTTACCCCAGCGTAGTGCAAAATGCGCAGAAAATCATTTTTTTTTTTTTAATAAATATATGAGGCATAAGCTTCAACTAGAACTAAAGTTGCCTGAGGCTAAATTGTAGCTACATATGTGGGCTACAATATAGTGCTATTTGTAGATCCTCTCAGCCCTTATGCTGCCTCAAAAATGCAATATTATCAAAAACTGTGCATTTCGCCCCAGTCTCGCATATTATATATTATCTACTTATAACTTGTCAAATTCCACTAATTCGATAGTAAATCACTCACCACTAATTGAATTAGTACAAATTTAACTAATTCAAACTAAAACAACACTTATTATTAAAAAATTCAATCAGTTGCCCATTCGAAAAAGGAGCTACATTCAGTCATATCACGCGATATGATTCCATTCAATATTCAAACTCTACGTACACCAGAATGCGGTTACATGCTCGAAAACCAAACTACGTCACTAATTGTTCCCGTCGCAATTAAAAAAGCACTAACTGATAGCGATTGTTTCGTAGTTACTCTTAAGAGCACTGAAATAGTCTGGAACGCATTTTTTGCAATTTCTCAAAATGATACGATTCGATGACTCCGGCATGCGTTTATTACGTAAACGATCATACAAATTGTGGGAGTGGAACATCCGTGGGGACGGTTAGCTGATAACAATTCGATCGAATTATTTATCAACCTAGATTGAAACCGGAAGTTGACCGTATTTTCAAGCCGAAAACAAAAATTGCGAGTACAATTTTTCCCCTCGTGCTCTGTGTGAATCGTGAATCACGAGGTTATTTCCGCAAAAAGAAATTTTTTCCAATCAACTGCGAGACTGTTTGCTTAATTGAAGTGAGCAATTATTGGAGCGAGAAGAATCTTTGTTGACTGACACTTTTAATTTACCGAGCGTTTCGGCCTCGTCCGATTCGTCTCGAGTTTCTTGGCGCAAAAGTGCGATTTCCGAGATTTTCGACATACATCGTCGTTTTCGTTCGTGGGAATTATAATGGTCGCGATATGTGGTTTTTCGTGGTTGTTATGAAATGGGTAATTTGGTAATGTAAGTGATGTTGATTTGTTATGGTGATTTTTTTAGGTATCAATTGCACACCACCTGCAATCGAAGATTTTCCACCTGATTTTTTTAACGAAAAACAACGTCAAAGTGGAGGCGTGGTCGTGAGTATAAAAAACAATGAAAGAACAAATCATGAAAAAAATATATGTTTATGTATTGATGAATATTAAGGATATTGTATTAGTGAAGTTCTTTGGTTTTTTTAAAATTTTTTGTAATTTCGATTGCTAGTATAGTATCGAATTTTTTAATTTGGTTGTAATTTATCAGATGAAAATTGTCAAATTTGATTCTAATGGTATAAAAATTTTACAACCCTTGAGGTCAAAAATCAAAACGTGCAGAAATTAAAAAATTTCAAACTCCAAGTTCAAACACATATTATGATTTTTTGAAAGTACACAATTTATGAATTAAGTGGCTTGAGATTATTTACGAAAATTTTTAATTATTAAAAACTATGTACACGACTTTAGTACAAGTAAATAAAATCTCGAAAATCAAAAGTTCAAAGTTTTCAATGTTAACAAATAAAATAAATGGACGTTTCTGAAAATCGAACTTCTTCTCAATTAAAAATAAATTATTAAAGTTTTTGAAAATTTTGAACAAATCATAAGGATTTTAGTTAATTTCGTTCATTATTAGGATATTGTGTGAAAAAGTATGCAAAATAATATTAAATACTTGTTCAACATCGGTTCATACGCTGATTTCACTTTACAACTTTAATAATTTTACAACCCATTGAATTCAAAAATCTATACATACAAAAATTTGAAAATATAGAACTTCAAATTCGTACATGTATAGTTTTTTTTAATTTAACAATTTAAGAATTCTGTAGCTAGAGATTCCTTACTGAAATCTTATATTATTTAAAATTATGGTAGGGGAGAGGCACGTAAGTTGAGTCGGCACGTAGGATGAGACAGCTGAATATTTTCACTTCATTACATGCAGGACTAAAATATTCATGCTTTCAGGTAGTCATTTCATTAGTAGAAACTTTTTTTAAAAGAGGGGGGCGATTATTCTGCCTTCCTGTATGTTTTACAGCGCGTTACCAAAAATCTCTCGAAAAAAGTGAAACCAGCATTATGTTCAGACGTGAAAAACGAAAAGTGTTTGCGTTGGAAGAATGTCAATGTAACATTTTCACTATAGTTTTACTTCTACTTTAATATTCTGGTTAAATTTTGAACATGCGGAGTCCATGTGACAAAAATATGCGTGATGCCGAAATCGCATTAATGCACGTAGGTTGAGACACGTTTAGGCACGTAGTTTGAGACACTGTAAAATTTCCGACACTGCATATTGTGGGTGGGTAAAATTGTATATATCACATTCAATGACTTCTCATATTCGGAATTGCATTTGAATAGCATCAGAAGTGTTTTTTGTGTTTATGTGTAACATTTATACGCGTTGGTAGGGGCAAGAGCTGGTGCTAGAGTTTTTACTCGCCAAAATGTATCCCTTTGGCTTATCACTGACCTTTTAATGTTTTGGCGATTGTAAATATGCTAAATTATATCCAAAAATAGTCAGCATACCTACTACTTATTACGAGTCACTCTGATATTTTTCGAAAAAACTTCATTATTTTGTGATTAAGAGGAAATTCAAGTTATCTGATTGTGAAAAATGCATAAATGATAGTATTCCGCGATCAGATGACGATTTATCTAACGAAAGAAAAAATTCTTTAAATATTTTACTTTACCCTAATTTCGTTTGCTTTTTCCACTTTTTTCACTTACATTCATCCCTTATTTTCAGAAAAACCTTTTGAACAAATGTTTAGGCAATAAACAATAAAAATTGTGTGGATTGATTAACTTTGGTTGGATTCTAAAACTAAAGTTTTAACTATCTCAACCTACGTGCGAAATTTTTCTGGTGCTACATATTGTACGTTTCGAAAATTGCCTATAAAATTTTAATTTTACAACGAAATCCATTTCTGTAAAATGTAATGTATAGATGTTGATATGAGCTTTCCAACGGTATGTAATGTTACGCTTTCACTTACCAGGGTTAAAAATGGCAACCCCAAAAAGAAACTATGATCAACTTACGTGCCTCTCCCCTACTCAACTTTATTACAAGTGAATGAAATCTCAAAAATTACAAGTTCAGAGTTTTTAGTGTTAACAAACAAAATAATGGACGTTTCTGAAAATAAAGTTTATTTACAATTGAAATTGATTTTTAAGAGTTATAAACGATTTTGAACAAATCATTCAAATTCTGTAAATTTTGCTCATTGTTAGGGATATTGAGTGAAAAAGGATTCAAAATAATATTTATTACCTGTTCAACATAGGTTAATAAACTGATTTTACTTTACAACTTTAATAATTTTACAGCTCCTGAAGTCAAAAATGCAAACGTGCAAAAATTAAAAAATTTCTGACTTCAAGTTCATTTACGTATAATTGTTTAAATTTCACAATTTAAAAGTTCAGTTAGCTTGAGATTCCTTACTGAAATATCAATATTTAAAACTATGGTAATCAACTTAAGTACAAATAGATAAAATCTCGAAAATCAAATCACAAGTTTAGAGTTTTTAGTGTTAAAAAACAAAATAATGGACGTTTCTGAAAATCAAACTTATTTACAATTGAAATCAATTTTTATAAGTTTTTGACGATTTTGAACAAATCATTATAATTTTCGTAAACTTCGTTCATTGCTCAGAATATTGTGTAAAAAAGTATGCAAAATAATATTTATTACTTGTTCAACATAGGTTCATACACTGATTTCATTTTACGACTTTAATAATCTTACAACCCTCAAAGTCAAAACTCAAAACGTGCATTTATTTAAAAATTTTGAACTTAAAGTTCATAGACTTATAATTATTTTAAATTTCATAATTTGTAAATGAAGTAGCTTGAGATTCTTTACTAAAATCTTATATTATTTAAAGTATTGTGGTACTCAACTGTAGTACAAGTAAATAAAATCTCTAAAGTTACAAGTTCAGAGTTTTTTATGTTAATAAATAAAATAATGGACATTTCTGAAAATTGAACTTCTTCATAATTGAAAATAAATGTTCAAAGTTCTAGACGATTTTGAACAAATCATTAAAATTGTTGTTAATTTCGTTCATTGTTTAGAATATTGTGTAAAAAATTATGCAAAATAACTTTTGTTACTTTTTCAACATAGGTTCATAAACTGATTTTACTTTGCAACTTTCATAAATTTACAACTCCTGAAGTCAAAAATCGAAACGTTCAAAAATTTAAAAATTTCTGACTTCAAGTTCATATACGTATAATTTTTTTAAATTTCACAATTTAAAAATTAAGTAGCTTGTGATTCCTTACTAAAATCTCAATATATAAAATTATGGTACTCAACTTAAGTAACAATAAATAAAATCTCGAAAATCACAAGTTTAGAGTTTTCTATGTTAAAAAATAAAATAATGGACGTTTCTGAAAATCGAACTTCTTCATAATGAAAAATTAATTTTTCAAAGTTCTAGACGATTTTGAACAAATCATGAGAATTTTTATAAATTTCGTTTATAGTTTAGGATATTGTGTGTAAAAGTATGCAAAATAATATTTATTACTTGTTCAACACAGGTTCATACGCTAATTTCACTTTACCTGTTTATCGCCTTAGCTGTAGTGTGCGATAGTAAGTGAAAAATATGAAAACTATATGAACACGTATTACGCGAATTTATAATGATGACATGTTTCATTTTTTGTATAGAATATTTCGTTCCCGCCGTAGAGAAAATTTGCCATGGTAAGATTTCCTGTATTGATTGCAAATATTTTTGTTAAATGATTTATGAAGAAACGAAGAAAATTCTGATCTGTCATGTTTGTAAAAAGCTTCATCAATTTGAGGAATAAGGAGTACTAGAAACTGTCATAAATATCTAAGATTTAAAACAGTTCAATGATTTTGTTTAAGTCTCTTTAATTAAAAATCCGTCACAATAACAACAAATTTTGTTATTCCACCAAAAAGATTTTATGATACCACGAATAAAATACTAAATCCGTAAAGATTTTGACATATTGAAATTTGGGGAGCACAAACAGGTCTTTCATCGACCTTGACTAGAAGAATTAGATGAACATGGAAGAATTCGTATGTAAAAGAGAATATTCTTCGTTTCGCTCAAGTCTGGGTGATAAAAAGTAATTGAAAATATCGGAAAAATGCAGCGCTATCGATGTCGAAAGACGTGGCAGGCGCCACATTCATGGCAGCGGCGACGTCGGCCCCGGAGCTTTTCGTCAACGCTATCGGAACCTTCATCACGGAGGGCGATATTGGCGTTGGTACCATAGTAGGATCTGCAGTATTTAATATCCTCGCTGTTCCGGCATGCTGTGGAATCGGCGCGGGAATGGTATTCTTTTATTTTGTAGTTACCCGTGAAAAAAAAACATTCATGTAACATGATGTAACATGAGTGCAACATTTAATGCTAACCGTGTGCAACATGCGTGTTGCACATGTGCGAAATTAATCAAACATTCATGGAACATTCATGCAACATGAGTGCGACATTCATGTAACATTAGTCCAGCCATGAATGTAACATTAATGTTATACTTGTAACACACGAATCTAACACTCATGTTCCTTTCGTGGTGCATTAACCCAATATTCAAACTATCGATATGGTTACGACAACCATACCGTTACATACAACATTGATCTTGTTTGTCTGTAAATGCGATTTCGCGTGTGACTAGGTGGTGCCATTAGATTGGTGGCCCGTAAGCAGAGATTGCCTAGCGTATGGCATGACCGTGGCTATTTTGATTTGCATCATCCACGACGAAAGAATCGAGTGGTATGAAGCATTGACGTTGGTGCTGCTATACATCGTGTACATAGCAGCTATGTATTGGGATAAATCTTTCCAGCGCTGCGCTCGGGTTAGCGCGAAAAATAGCCAGCCTGCGAGCACTTTGACAGAGCAGGAGCACGGCCACACTCGACCCGGTGAATATCGCTTTTTTTTCAGAATCGAACATCCCCGCGTAAATGTTATAAAAAGTATCAAAATAACGACCATCATCCATCATCTTGCGAAAATCGATGAATCGCATTTGTACTATCAATTTTCAGTCATACACGGAAAAAAAATATGGTTGTCACAACCCCATAAATAGTAACATTTGCCCAAACTATTTTCATGGTGTACATAACCTCACTTGTTGTTGCAACCACATTAAAAGTTACTACAAGCTTCAAGAAAATTGCAGTAACTTTTAATGTTATTGTACTAACCACAAATGATGTTGTCTACACCATGAAAATAGTTGGGAAAAATGTTACTATGTATTAGATTGTGACAACCACATTGTTTTTTCCGTGTGCATTAGCAATATTAGCACTATCGACATTGATGGAATCAAATTAAATAACGTAAAATAACTTGTAAAATGAAATAGGAAAGTGAGATGGTTAAAACTTTTTCTTAGGGGAAGCTGCAACTGCAGCTCACTTATTGAGAAGTGATAAATTGCAATCGCCGGTTGATCGCTCTGAGCGCATAACCACCATAGACGTGCCTTTGCAAAATGGTGGTACCAAAAATCAGGAGGAGAGTCATGATTCTGGTAAAATTCCTGATTCAAAATCTAAGTGCAATGTTTTAAGGGAATTCATGTATTTTGATCCAGAACAACTTTACAGAGATTCACAGCCATATAAAAAGTAACTTTTCCGTCAATATTTATGTTTGGTGCAAATATTTATTACTGAAAACTTTTCTAAAACTTGAAACATAACAGTTTGTGTTTATCACATATAACATATTGGAGATAACAAGTTTAGTATACTGTTGTACCAACTATAGATAAATATCTAGGTCTTTTGAAACTTCACGTCAATTATATCGAACTCAGTAAAAAATGCTGCATTTAAAAAATATGCAAGATTTTTTGAATGAACGTTGTGTGCTCCATAGAATACGAGTACCAGTTATTGGTTTGGCCATCGAAAGCTGGGTGGTTGCGTAAAACCACATGGATCATGACTTGGCCCATTCACCTCATTCTTATGTGCACTATTCCTGACTGCGAGAAACCACGTTTCAAAAACTGGTTCCCCATTACTTTTCTCATGTGCATTGTTTGGATAGGGTCGTTGAGTTACGTTGTCGCTTGGATGATCACAATTATTGGTATGAAATTATTTCAGAACACTTTATTTTTATAACTGCAGTATTTTTTGATCGATTATCTCATGCTTTATGTATCTGGTGATTTTCACTGATGAAAAACAGTTTTTGTTGAATGGATTTGCAGTAGATAAACCAACAATTTTCAGTTGAAACTGACTGTTTCTCAATTTTTGGTTCATCACTGATTAGTCAGTGAATTAAACGTCATTGAGAATCTGTGGAAATTTTTGTTAAAGATAAAGTGATAGTGAAAAAAATACTTTGACCTAAAAAAAAAACAGTTTTTAATAAGGTTGTTACATTAATGACGTTATATGTTGTGTATTGTTCAGGAGACACATTAAAAATACCAGATTCTGTGATGGGGATTACATTTCTTGCGGCGGGAACAAGTGTACCAGAAGCTGTCTCAAGTGTTATAGTGGCCAAACAAGGTATATAATCATACCAATTATTTTTTATTTCTCGAAAGTACGTCGAAGTGAAATTTTCGTTTTTGGTTTATCACATAAAAATTGAAATCACAGGTTGTTGAATAGCCAGTTAAGTTTTTAGTCTTGATGTTGAGGCGATATTGCAGAATATATTTTTTTTTAAATAAAAAAATTTATGAACTTTCACGTTGAAATGCAATTTATTTAAAATAAAACGATTTGGAAAATGAACTTTTAGAAAGTAGTGTCAACTATTTAAACCTTTCAAATGATATAAAGTATTGCATAATGAATTAAATGATAAAATTATTTGTGCGAGGAACTGCATAAATATATTTTTAAGTGTAAATAAAAATAAAGAAGTAAAAAATTACGAAAACTTACAAAAATCAGGAAATCTTCAAAAGTAACAGAAAAATATTTAAATTTACTGAAATAAAAATTGCAGCAAAATACAAGAAATTACTCCAAAAAACCGATTGATTCGGCTGGCTCAAGCAAAAGTTTGGTTGTTATTAAACAATTCGACCTACAAAATATCAAATTAACTTCAACAAATTTTCTGTTCCTGCAAGCGAATATAATAAGACTTTAAAAAATTTTGGTTAAATAAAAAAAATGAACATTTCTACCAACTCAAATGATAAAAAATTTATCAAGCTTTGATAAAAATTAGTAACACAAGAAACTGCATCGTACAAGAAAACATATGCGAAATTTTCAAAACCAATGAAAATACAAAAACAAATCAACAAAAATATCGAAAACTATGAAATAATGGGAAAACTTTTAAACAGGTCTTCCCTAATCATAGTAATCCAGATCGAAATTTTGTTTTCAATTTTTTTAAAGTTTTGAATAGAATATACAAAATACATGGAAAAAGTTTTTAAAATTATTTTTCTGTTTTATTTTCGACTTGAAAAATTGTAAAAAAAACAAGTTTTCCTCACACGGTTACTTGAAACAATACTTGTGTGAAAATCCTCCAAAATCCAAAGTTAAAAACTATGATAACCCGTTTATACGAAGATAGATTCATCTTCTTTTTTTCTACAAGGCAGAAAAAACAAATCTCATCTTACATTTCTACAATGAACCCTTTGATAGTTTATAATAGTTATTATTATTTCTAAAAATTTTAATATTTGAAATGTTAGTGTTTGGTAGAAAACATTGTAAATTGCCATGAAATTTGGAAGTTCTTTAATGAAAATGTCAACTTTATGTATAGATTATGGATGTAAACGTTAATTTATTGGATCTTCAAATCTTCCAGCCTAATAATCCTACATTAATATACTATCAAGTATTACAGTATTTAAGTATTACAAAAGGTATATTTTTAATCAACGATTTCCACGTTTTTATTAATTTGAGTGTTAAAGTAGATATGTTCCTAAATTTCAAAAATTTTATATCACTTTCTCAACTGAAATCAGTATTTTACAAATTTTCTATTAACAATGTGATTCAATTAACAAATTCTGTAGATTTAAAATATCCCTAATGAGTAAGGATTATTTATTTTTAAATAATGTTACGCTACGTTAGATTATATATTTTGTAGTTTTTCAACATTTGTAACCGTGTGTTTCCACCTTTTCCTGTTCAAGACTCAGCTTTACACATATTTACGTTTCCATATCATAAAATTAGTAGCTTGTAGTTCATACAAAATTATCAATTAGGCAATTGTTTAACCAACATTGTGAGCATAAAAATATAGTATTGTGCTCTATTGATTATACAGGGTGTACCAAAATCCCCGTACCAAAAAAAAATCTGCTATTCCTTTTTGAATTTCAAGTCGAAAAGTCCTTTGCCACTTTTTACAACCTTAAAATTAAACAAGTTATTCAACTTTGAAATTTAAACAATTAATTCGCTTTTTTTACAAGTTGGGATATAAACCACAGACCCAACTCAACCCAAATTTTCTTCATATTTTTCTGAGTCGAAACGTCCTCTGCCACTTTTCGCAAAACTCAAAATCAAAAAAGATATTCGAGTTATAAGTTTTAACCAATCAAATTTCTCAAATTTCAAACTTGAATACCTTTTTTGGTTTTGAGTTTTGTGAAAAGTGGCAAAGGACTTTTCGACTCAGTAAAATATGAAGAAAATTTGGATAAAGTTTGGTCCGTTGTTTTTATCCTCACTTGTCGAAAAAGTGGATTTATTGTTTAAATTTCAAACTTGAATAACTTTTTTAATTATGAGTTTTGTAAAAAGTGGCAAAGGACTTTTCGACTCGAAATTTAAAAAGGAATATTGGATTTCTTTTTGGTACGGCGATTTTGGTACACCCTGTATATTTTGTAGTTCTTCAACATTCATAACCGTGTGTTTCCATCACTTCCAGTTCCAACTTCAGCTTTACAAATATTAGGTTTCCATATCATTAAATTTCAAAACTTGCAGTTCTAAGCATATAAAGTTATCAATTAGACAATTGTCAAATCAACATTATAAACACACAAACCAGTTACTAAACAAATTCAGCTTCTTCGTATTCTAATCGTACACCTTCCCAATCATCAGTGATACAAGAAAGATTTGAAAATTGTTAAAGGACATGGCTCGATGGGCATCAGCAACTCGATAGGTTCCAACACGTTCGACATCTTGCTGTGCCTGGGCCTTCCTTGGTTGATAAAGTCCTCGTTCTCACCGACCCAGCCCGGTCGGCACTACATCAACATCAACTCTGGTGGCCTCGAATACAGCGCTATTTCCCTACTTTCGACTTTGCTCTTACTCTATATGGCCTTTGCCTGCAACAAATTCCAGCTCGACCACCGAGTTGGCCGCGCCTGCCTCTTCATGTACGCCGTTTTCCTCATCCTCGCCTCTCTCATCGAGCTCAACGTCTTCTTCAGGGTCAACCTGCCGACCTGCCCCCCAGCCAGAGGACGGTCGATAAACTGACTGACAAACCACTAACCGCACTCACAACTCACAACTCAAACCTTTGCCCCATCCCCATCCAAACCTTGTCCAGGTCCTTGAAATCACCACAGATCCTTCCATTTTCGAACTGTATCTCGTTTTGGATTAAAGCGCTGTTGCTACATCCCAGATGAAAAAAGTAGATCTATACAGATTTTGAGTGGATGTATATAGATCTATGTAGATTTACATTTGACTGAAAATTGATAATCAACATTAGATTTACAGAGATCTTCTTAAATCCCAAGTAGGTCTACGAAGATTCAGTTATTTAAAGGTATATCTAAGATCTCCCTAGCATTCTTCAGAACAAAAAACACCTGTAAGCATATTTGAGTTTTTTGGTGAAATCAATAATGGAATAAGCGACATTTTTTTGAGAAAAATTACAATTAAAGGTATTTTTCCGATTTTTTATCATCCAAACTTGCATATAGCACTCTAAAAAACTATTTTTCAATGAATGTATAGCGTCAAGTATTTGAGATTGTTGTTTTCGACTGTGGGCCTTCATCGACTTCACCGCAGGTGAATTGATGTCTTTAAGGTATTATTTATTTCCTGTTAATAATGAGTAAATTCTTTCGATATTCCCAGTCAATTTATTTCGTTCTTAAATCACAACGTCGACGTTTCGGTTAATTTTTAGCCCTTTTCAAGACCTGAGTAATAACATCACATATACAATATAAAAAACTTCCTTAATAATAAATAAAAAATAGCTCAAAGTATATATTCCCACTTACGTCTGTATGATAAAAAATCTTCTAAAATCTGTTATTTTTTAATTTTAAGATTTTTGAATTTGATTTGAAGATTTTTGATCATACAGACGTAAGTGGGAATATATACTTTGTGATGTTTTTTATTTATTATTAAGGAAGGTTTTTATATATGTGATGTTATTACTCAGGTCTTGAAAAGGGCTAAAAATTAGCCGAAACGTCGATGTTGTGATTTAAAAACGAAATAAATTGGCTGGGAATATCGAAAGAATTTACTCATTATAATCAGTATCAACCCAGTGATAAAAGCTACAAATATTTCCTGTTAAGTCTAATAAGTTTTCTGTTAAAACAGAATAGAATTCAAAATTTGAAATTAAAAAGATCGAATTTTTAAGTTTCCAAAATCACCCGAAATTCCAAAATTTTAGATTTTTTAAAATTCTATTCTTTTAGAAATTTTTAGGAGTTTTAGAATCGTTTAATGTATTGTAGATACAAAATGAAACATATCCAGAAAGATAAAGTAAACTATTGAATTCGCGAAAATTTTTTCAAAATTTTCGGTAATGTTGAAATTTTTACGAGATTTTCATTTTTCCCGAATTTTAGGTTCTGAAAAATAAAAAACTGTATGAGGATTTCCGAAGTATTATAATTTTCAACATTCTTCAAGATGACAAAATTCGCAACATTTTCGTTTCTGGAGTTTTTCAAATTACATAAATCCAAAAGCTTAAAGTTAAAAAATTTTATTTAATTCCATTACTTCTCAAATTTCTGAAATTTCTGAAGTTTTTATTTTGATATTTTGAATTAAAATTTAAATAAGAAATTTCAAAAATTAAAATTAACCATTTGGTAATGAATTGTTAATCCCAAAAAATTGAAAATTCATCAAAAATTCATAAATCGAGTCTATAAGTTTAAAAATTCAAAAATTTTAAAAGTTTTTTATTTTTCGAACATTTCATCATTTCAAGAATTTTCGAAGCTATTATTCTGAATTTCAAATTTACATCGCAACTCAAAATTGAAAAAATAAAAATTAAGAATTAATCAATTATTAAAAAATGAAGAAAATTTTAAATGAATCAAAAATTCTAAATTGTGAAAAATATGAATTCTAAAGTTTCAGAAATTCAAAAGTTTTTAGACTTTTTACATTTTCAAAAATTCTATTACTTGAGAAATCTCGAAATTTGAAAATCGTTTTAAAATACTGACAAATATAATGTCTTTTTCTATAATAATTTGTCAAAAATTCTAAGCATTTTCGTGTATAAAATTACAAAATAATGATATTTCGTCTAAGGTAATTATATTTCATAAAATATATAATTAATAATAATTTTCTATAATTCGTTTTAAAAATGCAAGATCTGTAAGTTTTTAAATTTCTTTGAATTCCATCATCTTCAACATTTCTAAAAGTTTCCAAGTTGTCAAAAATTGCAATATTTGTAATGTTCTCAAAATTCTAAAATTTTTCAATCATACAAAATTGTCAAAAATTACCCACATTTTTTACATTTTCGAATTTCGTGAAATCTCAGGAATCAATGAAGATTAAAAATAAGTTTCATGTGCATAATACGGCTAGGAGTAATTTATAAAATGCATATTCGAAATTCTTTCATTTTTATGTGTTATTTCAAGCGAATTCTCTGACGGTTTTTTTTGCACAAAACACCCATAAAAGGTACTGTAAGTTACAGGCTCCCTTACAGGTTCTGAAGAGCGTACGAGTGACTCCAAGTTCATAAAGATAAATGATTAAAAAGTCTTATAGATCTATTTAATATGATGGTCTGCACAGAACTCGACAAGTAGATCTACTTTCTTTACCTGGGATATTTCAGGTTGAAAAGTTTAATTGTTTTACCGAGTTAAAAGGATTTGACTAGAGTTTTCAAAAGCAGTTTCGAGTGCCGGATTTACGTCAAGTGTTTTCGTACATTTTTTTCCCCTATGGGAAAAAACCTTGACTCTTCAGGGTTATTTATACTAGTAAGCTTTTGGTAGATTGGATTAGGTTTTAGAGTGATCCTGAACTTTGAGCTTTTAGAAATGCCCTTGAATTTAGAAGAAGCCTAGAATGAAGAGGTGAGGTTATTAATTGACTGACTTTAAACTTACGAAAAATTTGGTCTACTTACGTTTTACGTTAGGCCACTAAATTTGGATTCATATACTTACTTTTACTTTCATCAATTGTCAATAAAACTGTAAATGGTAACTGTTTACATAAAAAACATTACTTTGTATTTCGTGAAACACATTTATAATTTAATGTATTTTTTAACTTTTTGCCTTTTGTTTGGAGGTGAATTGTACTTGACAGTATATCTTGAAAAAATTACAGGTTAAACCAAAATTTCTAGGGTAATTCTCAAAACCATTACCATCATTCTGAGTTTTATAAATTCTTGAATTCCACCTTGAAGTTTCAGGTCACTACGAATAAATCAGATTTCACTCTTCCATTTAAAGATGACCCTGAAAAAGTTTTTGGTTTCTTTCGTTAGGGAAAGTATATAATTTTTGTACCATCATTGTATTCTACTAGTTTCAACTATAATAGTATAGTGATTGGCGAATCGTTCTCAAGTAGTTCAAGTCTTCTTAACCCATTAACGCCCAAATTGTAGGTATGCACATGATCATATTTCATCGATTGCCAAAAACGCTAAGATAATGGAAATCTTATGAAACTTCATACCACACTATTTTCGAGTATGCTCTTTCCGATTTTGTTACTTGGAGACCATAAAAAATTGGTTTTCCAGTAAAATTTTGCAATTAAAGTGAAAATTTCGACCAATTTTTGAGGTAGTTTTTCCAAAAAAGTAATTTTTTCAAATCGTTTCACTACTCGAATCGACCTGTTTTCGTCAAAAGTCGTGCAATTTTGGTATAAGTTTTAAAACCATGCATGTGCGGAAAATAGATTGTCATTCGTTTTTTCAAAATGGCGACTGGAAAAGTGTAAAATTTTGCATAACATTGAATAAATGATCTGAAAAGGTTTTATATTGTTTTTTGAAATGAATCGTTGAATACTGTGTTTAACTTTGTGAAAAATCATTCTTGAGTAATTCTTGTACAACAATTGAAGTTAGATCTTCCAAATTCAAAATGGCGAATCCAAGATAGTGGAGGAAAATAATAAAAAAACGAGATTTGACGCGAAAATTTGGTCCCCGGGGTTTTCAAGGATGCTGATTACGAATTTGAGCTCAGATATGAAAAATTCAAAATGGTGGATTCAAGATAGCGGACGGAACCATGAAAATAGCGTGAGTTAGCGTTGAAATTCGGTCTAAGGGATTTTCAAACTCGCTGATAACGAATCTGAAATCAGATTTGAGAATTCTGTAATGCAAGATTGAAGATAGCTGATAATGAATCGATTTAGAGCGAAAAT
>JAPYZL010080906.1:0-14619 GCA_030522825.1 Platygaster orseoliae
ACTTAAAAGGAGATTATGTTGAAAAATAAATTATGTTGTGCCTCGAAAAATGTTATTTTCTTGAAAAGGCCAGAAACTTTTCAAATGACCCTCGTATCATATAATTTATTAGACATTATGTTTTGAACATTATAAGTTGGACTTTTTTTTTGTTTTTGACATAATGTGTATAATAATGTTTTTATATAAATATTATTATGATATTTTTTATTATTATTATACTTATTATATTACATATTATATTTATATATAGTTCTAACATATAATTTATTTATATATATTTAATATATATAAATACTGTTAATGTATAATAATGTAAATATAATGTTTTTTTTTTGTTTTTGACATAGTATTTTGGACATTACCGTACTCGATCTATGTTTAGTATTTTTTACTATATTGCGGTATTTAACGTTTTACTATACTCCATGGTAAAAATAAATTACTATGATGTTTACAAAAAGTAAAGTTACATTATATATGATATTTATAGTACAAATTACGAGGTTTTTTCCTCACTTATCTCAAAATAAGTATTCCAAACGAAAACCCCAAAAAAAACCCAAAATGCACTTAACCTCTCGCGAGTCGCATGCACAGATTCGCTGATACGATCGCGACGCGTGGCACCAAAGCTTTTGGAGGTTTCGGTACGCAAATATATACCTATATATACGGTAATATATGGATTCAGAATCGCTCGAAAATGAAAGACGCGTTTAGTGCTCGGGATAACCGTTTCAATTATAGAACCGCGGGCTTTTAAGCCGACTTGCCGCGAGAAGAACGCCTCCCTTCTTGTCCCCCGATTCACCATAGATAAATCTTCAACAGGTCTCGGAATAGGTCTCGCGAAAACGGATTTCGTGTTAAATCCGCTCGCAATGGGGTGTATACACGGGCGCTTAACGCACGCGACGCCGCGCTAATTTATTCCGCGTTCCTAGAAGACCTTTTGGCGAAGAACGTGTCTACATACTGAGCAAAAAACATAGTTATTCGTACTATGAATATTGGAAAAAATACCATTTTCTGGGAAATTCTACAATATTATCTTATTTTTCATATATTATAGTGCATTAAGTCATAAATTTATTTATTTTTACCATGTGGAATAGTAAAACATCAAACATCGCAAAATAGTGAAGATTCCGAACATATTGTAGATTCCAGGTCATTTTTTCGACGGGACAATACTCCGAAATCAAAAACTCCGAAACCATTTCTCCGACGACCAATTATCCGATTCCATTTGTCCGAATGACCATAATTCCGAATATTTTTTTTCCGAATGACCTTTCTTCCGAATAATGTTAGGGAATGATTTTTTCACTAATTAATTTAAAGCTGCTAATGTTTCAATTTAAACAATAAAATTTTTAAAAATCAAATTATCGTAAAGAATTAGAAATTGAATGAAATGAAAACTAAATTATTACGAATTAATTGAGAATTCGAGGAATAAGTAGTAAATAATGATGAGTAATAGTTATGAAATAAAGAAGTGTAATTTTTTGTTTCACTTCAGCCTTGCTTGCCAGAGTGACAGATAGACACAAGAGCCCGAATCCCAATGGAGCCAGCGCTTCCGGAAGTTCTTGGGTCCGCTTCGGTCTTGAAGTGATGCATATGTACAAGAGACGCAGAGAATCCAGGATTCCCCGGGGTTCGACGAGTCTTTACATTCATTCGGCCGATTTGGCTTGCAGATGCCCGAAAATCAAGCCCAACAAGTAAGATTTATCAAAAGTCTCTCGTTTTTCATGAAATTTTCCTCATATTCGTAACCCCAAAAACCTATAAAACTTGTTTCTAAAATTCTGAGAACAAGTTATTCAGATTTCTTTGTTAAAAGTTCTGCGCGAAGAGAAATGATTTGTTTGCAGCAACCATTGATTTAGTAAAATGTGGACCCACCAAAGTTTTGGGTACTACAACCGAAACTTTGGTTATGACAACCAAAGCTTCTGTTATAGCAACTAATGCTCAATTTTCATGACTGATTATGGTTGCGATAACCAATAATTTGGTTATTATTCCTAAAGTTTTGGTTGTACTACCCACAACTTTGGTGGGCTCATATTTTACTAAATCAATGGTTGCTGTAACCAAAACTTTTTCTCCGTGTGGCTTCATACTGCCAGATCACGAATTTCTATAGTTCGTTGGAAAAAAGACGAAAAATTTTGTAGATAATTTATTTATTTCAATATTCTTCCGATTTAAGAATTTTTCAAATTCTCCCAAAGCGAATATCAATTAATCAAGAATAAATAAATTTCCGGGAAGTCATTTTATTTTATTTCATAATTATGATATTATGAAATGATAGAAATTGATAATAATAATTAATAATCATCATTTTTACAAAGTGAAACTTCTGATGCACTGCAATAGTACCATTTTTAAGAAGTGTCGAGTAGGTGAGCTAAGCTGGTTCTGGTCCCAGGTCTTTGTGAAACTTCTTATGTCCTACCATAATAAATTAGTCCTTTACAGTAGATCAGCTAAGCTGATTCTGGCCCCGGGTCTTTGTGAAACTTTTTATGTTCTACTATAGTACCATTTCTAAGAAGTATGGAGTAGGTGAGCTAATTGTAAGCTAGTTCTGGCTCTGGAGAGCATACATAAAAAGCTTCATAAAGTGAAACTTCTCATGTCCTGCCATGATAAATTAGTCCTTTACAGTAGATCAGCTAAGCCGGTTCTGGCTCCGGGGATTCCTGGACCAGAAACGACTTAGCTCGTCTACTGTATCGAAAGTAGTCATTAACAGTTGAAAATGGTGCTATTAATAGTTAAAAATTGTACTATCGTAGGACATAAGAAGTGTCACAAAGACCTGGGGCCAGAATCAGCTTAACTTATATACTTAATACTTCTTGAAAATTTTATTCTAGCAGGACACAAGAAGTTTCACATAGTGAAACAAAGCTCTATCTCATCATAGATTCAATCCCATCTAAAAGTTCTAAAAAGCTCAGAAATGTCAAAATGTTACAGAATCAAAAAATTTTTCGAAATTTGAAATTTTTTGAATGAAAAAATCTCTAAGAGTGACAAATTTATGTAAATTTACAAAATCAGAAGTTGGCACAAGATTGAAAAATTTCGCTGAATAACGAAATGTCAGAAAATGAAAAAGTTAGAAAATGTCACAAAATTTCATTATTTCATGAGTTCAAAAAATCAAATTTGTACTAAATTACAAAATCTCACACAATTCCTATATTTCAAAGAATTATAAAATATTACAAAAGTACACAAAATAGTCAAATTAAGAAAAATCACAAAATGTAACAAATCATCAGACTACAAAATATATTAAATCAAATTAAATATATTACAACTTCACTTTGTGAAACTTCTCATATCCTACCATAGTAGAACCAGAACCAGCTTAGCTCAACTACTCAATCCTTTAAAAAATAAGTTGGCTTTAACTTTTTATTTCTTCATGATTCTTTTTCCGAAATTTCAATTAATTCATTTTTCATAAATATTTCAAAACAAATTATAAAAACTCCATCTCATAAATCAGTCTAAAAATAAAATAATTTATAAAATGGCCTTTTTTGCTTCGCATTTATTTAGATCAATAATTTTTAATTGCTAGAGTAAATTTTTTTCATATACATAAACAAATATTTAATAACCACGTAATTTTTCAAATTTTTTGCGCTATATCCAAATAATACTTCGAATAAAATAAAATGAATTCATTAAATATAATTTAATAATATAACTATAATAATAATAAATTATAACTTATACTTCTTCGATGGTTTTTTGTTTGAGTTGTTGAATTGCAAATTACTGAATTTCGGGAACTTGAAGTTCGATTTTTGTGATTTTCAAGCCATTGAGGATGAGATTTTTCAGTGATTTCAAAGATTTCTAGAAAATTTCATTTTCATTAAATATAATGATGATTTATGAATTACAATATAATATTATAATAAAATTGATACAATTTAATATAATATTTAATTATTTATACACATAAAATCATTTATATTTAATATGCATAATATAATTTAGTATTATATATGAACATAAAATTTAATATTATAAAAATAATAATAAATTAAAATTTATACTTCTTCGCTGGTTTTTGATTTGAGTTGTTGAATTGCAAATTACTGAAGTTCGTTTTTAGTGATTTTCAAGCCATTGAGGAAGAAATTTTTCAGTAATTTCATAGATTTCTGGACAATACCATTCTTATTGAATATAATTATTATTTATAAATAAAATAAAATGAATTCACGGAAAATTATTTGTTATTAATTACTTGAGAGACCGTGAAAAATGCCTAAATAAGAAAAATAAGAAAACAGAGCTTGATATAAATAAAATATCTTTCAGTAAAACAATTCATGGTCAGCAGCAAAAAAACGTAATAACCCTGTAGTACAATGTAATTGAGGGATTTCAAGCATAAAGTTCAATTAGGCGAGTCAAATAACGATAGTAGTAATAATAACAGAGGGTACTAAACTGGATGGAATTAAAGGCCAGCTGAAATTAACAAAGGAATTACTACTTGAGTGCACTTATCATGGCTGCTGCCGCCTTTGCCTCCTCCGAACTATGTAGCTCCCAGGTTGTTACATTGCGGTCGCCAGCTAGTAAACTTTCATGATATTAGTAAGACATGGTTTACATCGTAATGGAATATATTATGCCAAAGGTTTAATATAGTATTTGCATATGTGCTGCAGCATCAATGATATTAGCAATAGCATCCGAACAATCCTTTTAGCCAAGCTTAATGGAATTCACCTACGAGCTGCAGCCAAGTTTGTTTTAATGCGATTATGAGGGTCTACGCAATATTATACGTGTTAAATAGATTGTTGTTGCGTTTTTGGGTAACGAGTTTAAATTGACCTGTTTAAACTTTAAAAAAAACAGTATTTGCTGGTTTTTTGTTTGAGTTGTTGGATTGCAAGTTATTATTGAATTTTGGGAACTTGAAACCTAGTGATTTAGGAAACAAAAAATAGAATTTACGAAAATTTTGAACATCTAAGTAACTTTTAACTCTGGAGCCTCGCACTTTGGAAATTTAATAAAATTTTAAAATTTTAAAATATATATAAATGCATAAGAATACTAGAAAAATGTATAGCAATACTATAGAATGCTGAAAAATCTTAAAAACACTCGAAATAGTAAAAAATATAAAAAATCGATAGAATATTCTAAATTTAAGTAGATTTGATTTTCCCAGGCATCTTTGAAAATACTGGAAATCTTTTGAAATTAGAATTCTAGAAACCTGTATAAAATTATTATTTCACGTGAAAATTAAAAAAAATTTGAATAATGAGCTCAAAAGCCAAGGAAAATGCAACAAATAACAAAATAATACATTGATTTTTTAAAATGAA
The DNA here is from genome assembly GCA_030522825.1 of Platygaster orseoliae. NCBI lineage: Eukaryota > Metazoa > Arthropoda > Insecta > Hymenoptera > Platygastridae > Platygaster > Platygaster orseoliae. The sequence goes on from JAPYZL010080906.1 coordinate 5,397, forward strand.
GTGATCAATAAAAATAAGAATAAAAAATAATGAAAATATGTAAAAATTATCAAAAATAAACTCACTAAAATCTAGAATTATGAAATAAAACACTTCAAAATCTTGTAAACACTTCAAAAAGTACGAAAATAAAAAAAATCTGACGATAAAAATATATGAAAATAAAAAAATACACAAATAAATAAGAAATCTTTGAAAATACTAGGAACTCAAAACCGTAAATTTCAATACTTTAGCATCGAATTCTGAAATCTGTAAAATGAATAATAAAATTCTGAGAAATCTATAAAAATACCAAAAAATACGATAAAAATGCACGAACAGCATAAAATACGGAAATTCCAGAAATTGGTTTTGAAAGGAAAGAATTTTTTTATAAAAATTGAAAAAATGGAAAATTCAAACACTGAAACTTTCATTCGCAATGTAAAATAGTCGACTTTTAAAAAAATTGGAAATTTCAGTAACCTGATTTCATACATTCCCAGAATAAAAATATAATGTAAAATGAGTAAAATTCGTCAAAAATGTACATATCGATATCAAAAAACTCACTGTCTTCAATTTGAAAATTCAATGCGATTTTTATCAATGAAAAACTATAGAACTGCAATTTTTGACTAATTGAGATTTTTCAACAACACTTTTCACAACTAAACGATCTTAATTTTTGAATTTTACTGGTTTTCGTGGTGATCCCTAATTAATTTTGTAATTAAATATAGCTCTACGAGATTCAAAAATACAAAATTTCAACTGCAAAAATTTTATTCAAAATTTCGAGAAGTTTACTGTTTAAAATTGAAAATTACACAAACCCAATTTTGCAAGTCCCTAGAATAAAACATATGTTTTATTATTTTTCATTATTATTGTTTTATTATACAAAAATATTTTTGTGCTCTAATTAAAAAAAAAAAAAATGACAAATTTGAACAACTTCAAAAATGCCTAGACGATGAAAATGAATGATACACCAAGAAAATTTATGGAAATTTCATTTTCATTTTATATAATGATAATTTTTTATAAATTATGATATAACATTATAATCTAAATTGATATAATTTTATATATTATTTAATAATTTATACATATAAAATTATTTATATATAATATAAATAATAAAATTTAATGTTATATATAAATATAAATTTATTATAATTATAAAAATAAATTATAATTTATACTTCTTTGCTGGTTTTTTATTTTAGTTGTTGAATTGAAAATTACTGAATTTCAGGAACTTGAAGTTCGATTTTTGTGATTTTCAAGTCATTGAGGATGAGAATTTTCAGTAATATTTCATAAATTTCTGAAAAATTTCATTTTCATCCAATATAATTAGTATTTATAAATTATAATTTACATATATTATAATTTTCAATAAATTATGATATAATATTATAAATTAATATAATTTAACATACTATTTAATTATTTATACAATAAAGTTATTTCTGTATAATATGAATAATATAGTTTTATATTATATGTAAATATAAATGTATAATAATAATAATAATAATAATAATAATAATAATAATAATAATAAATCATAATTTATACTTTTTCACTGATTTTTCGTTTGAGTTGTTAGATTGCAAATTACTGAATTTCAGATATATATTTTCAAATTTTTCTTTTTTTTACCCCCCCTGGATCCGCTATTACTTGTACTACATATAGTTTGACCTACTTGAATCTGAATTTTTGTCCAGGTCATACCTGATTTTGGGCCTGGAGGATGACGGGGACGGCCACGACGGCATAACAGTGACCCAAAGGTCAATCGTGATTGAATGGCGTGATGAATGGCGTCATCGGATGCGGCGTTTCGAGAAGAGGGCAAAAGCTGGCTGTCATTGAACATTCATCTCAACCTTTTTCAGATCAACCGCATTTCTACCAGAGAAAGCAAGCCATCCTTTAAAAGGTTACTTTCTTCCTACACTAGCAATTTGCAAATAATAGTAGTTTTCGTGGTAGTTTGCGAAAGCTTTCTGTTTTTCACGATTCTGGTTGGTGACAGTTGAATTGATTCATTTAAAATTAAATTAAATGAGATTCTTTCATTTTTTCTGTGAATTTCGAATTGTGTACATTATTCGAAACTAACGAGGAAAGGAATGCTTTCGGAGCAAAAAACGAATGTGCAATGGCTCACTTTCGCGGGAATTTAAGATAAAACCTATTTATTCACAATTCGCCAAACTGAATAAAATACTGTATCGTGAATTTTGGGAATCTAATACCAAAATGTTGTGTATATTTTGCAGGTATATATGAAAATGGAGTACGCTTCGAACTCATACACTTACCGATGATGCACGATTGACAATGCATGATTGACGTTCGCAATATTTGATATGGGCCGGAAAACTCGTCGCCAAGCTTAGTTGACATTTATACATAATATATGCAGAATATACCAAAATTATTAGATAATGGTACAGCATCGATGTACATACATATTTTGCCTCCACGAAATTCGATACCGGTCAAAAATTCCTCTCTCCAACAAATATCCAACGTATTTGAATTGTTTTCATGAATATTCCAATTGTTTTTTAACCTGTATTAAAACCTGTACTTATTATCTGTTAATTAGGATATAATCTGTGTGTGTAGATATAAATATAGACGTTAAGTACTCGAAATAAGTCGAAAATCATAATCTTACCTTCGAAGTAAGTGTCAACGAAACTCGTTCTTTTCTTCCTTTTATTTATTTATTCTTCGACGCTCCAACGTCTAATATACATATAAATATATAGTATAAATATACATATTTTATACCGTATGCGTTCGTTACTGTAGATTTTCTTGTACATTTTTTATATTGAATGCAGTTATCGAGGAGTATATTCATTTAGCACGCTATAAAATTTGTACTTGGAACGGATATAGTCAAATCCAGTGGCGTAAGCAGTGATTTTTCGATTTGAAAATTAGGCGTTTTTTATAGTCGATCAACAATTTTTGGTTGGTCTTGAAAAAATGTGATTCTGTGTAACTTGGATGCTGACTGAATTCGTTTGTGAAGTAACTTTTGAGGGTCATTTGACATTGATTTCGTTTTTTTGGGATTTTCCGGTATTTTTAGGAGTTTTTGGAATTTGATGGTGTAGTATTGAAAATTTTGATGATTTTTAGTATTGGATTAACTTTTTATAAAATAGAATTTTTTATACGGATTTTCAGGACTTCTTTTTTAGAGTTTATACAACTCGAAGAATTTTCTGGTATTTTTATTAATTTTTATATAGATTTTCAGCTATATATTTTGGGATTCAAGGTTATTTCATGGATTTCAAGAATTTCCGTATGGTGTTTTATTTTTTAAATTTTGTAGTGTTTTCTGGTTTTTTAATATATTTTTAGTGTTTTTATATATATCGATACATAAATTTATAGAATTTGGTGCTGAAATATTAAAAATTTCAAAGATTTTGGGTAATTCAAATAAATTTTCAGAAAACAGTATCTTTTATACCGAATCTAGTACTATTTTTTTCATACTTTTGGAGTATTTCATGCAATTTAAAAAATGTATTATATTTCTATAAATTTTTTTAGTAGTTTTTTTATAGTTCTATAAATTATTGAGAACGTTATATGTACATAGTGTTTGAGTATCAATTTTATTTCTTGTGTTCCACGCATTTCTTTATTATGCAATTTCGAAGATTTTCTCAGTATTTTTATAAGCTTTTAGTATTGTTGTAAATCACGATGAGATTTTTAGAATTCGACGCTCTAAAATTCAAATTCCAATATATTTTTATATATTTCTGAGAAAATCACATCTAAATAAATTTTGAGTATGTATATTATGGATTCATTGGATTTTTTTGTAAATTTTTAGTATTTATAACATTATGTCGCATTTTCTTGTAAACTTATGGATTTTTAGAATTTTTATAGATTTTTATACACTCTTTTCAGAATTCAAAAATCCTGAGCTTTTAAGGCAAAACGTCGCGATTGGCAAGTAAAAAACTTGAAGAACTCAAGAATTTTCAGGATTTTTAAACTCGAAATTTGGTGGTACATCCTATATAATTTTGGGATTTTTTATGCAATTAATACAAAACTGGCAAATTCAAGAATACTTAATGACCTTCAAAAAATTGTGGGTTCCACTCTGAAAATTCAGGACTTTTTTGGGATTTTCCTTTATATTCGAGTGCAACCCTGCAAAACTAGCAAATTTAAGAATGACCTTGAAAGAATTGTGGGTTCCACCCTGAATATCCAGGAACTTCTTCAGGTTTTTCTTGAAATTCGATTGCAACTTTACAAAAATTGGCAAATTTAAGAACACCTCATGACCTTGAATGAAAATTCAGGACTTTTTAGGGGTTTTTCCTGAAATTCGAGTGCAACCCTGCAAAACTAGCAGATGTAAGAATGACCTTGAAAAAATTGTAGGTTCCACCTTGAAAATTCAGGACTTTTTTTAGGTTTTTCCTGAAATTCGAGTGCAATCCTACAAAACTTTCAAATTCAAGAACACTTAATGACCTTGAAAAAAATTCATGACGTTTTTCATAAAGAAAGTTTTCCAAGTTACAAGAAACGTAATATTCTGTATGACTGTAATTCACGTAATTGGCTTGCTCAAGTTGATAAATTTTTGCTGATTACGCGACTGTCACTGTAGTAAGTCAGCAATAATCAGCTCGCGTTAGGAGCTCGACGTGTAATGTAATACGCAACTGTGAATCCGCAACTAACTTCCCGTCGCATTAGAGCAATCTGCAAAAAAGTCATTTTAATTCGACTGATGTTTACATTTTCTATTCGATCGTCAAGTATTTGTAGAATATTCTTACATTTGTATTAAAAGTTCGTGTGGTCATTTAGACAGTAAATACGAGTATATTATCATATAAACGACCGTATACGAAATGTATCAACAAAGTAACAAACTTTCGTTCAATACATATCCTAAATTATAAGAAAAAAAATTTTTTTTTCAATTTTAAATTGATAATTGAATTTTCCGTTCCCAAGAACAATCAAAAAGAATTTAAGGTATTTTTTTAAGCTAATTTATTGTTCTAAAGTCTTAGAGTAGATGTGATTAAAATGTATAAAAACATCGTTTGTTACCACAATGTTTACTTTTAAGTCACACGTGTATTTTATTTAATTATTCAAGCAATCGGAAAATTTCGTCAAGAACATGACATTTTTATGTTAAGAAATGTGTTACTGTTTGTAGAAATATTTTACATGTCATTAAGCAGTTTATTTTCTTGTTAAAATTCGAATTTAACGTCCGGAACCAATTTTAGAAAAGTTGCTTAAAACGAGTAATCATAGGCATCGCCAAATTTGTACGCAACTTTAAATCTGCCAAGACTGATACCAATAAGAACCATAATCCGACCATACGACGAAAATTGCGTGTCAAAATACAGTTATCTGAATGTAATCACTCAACATCGGATGTTTTTACTTTTTATGAGTAATATATGAAACCGCAAAAAGCGATTGTAACAAAATTATTTGCATAGTGATGACTTGTATAATGCGTCATCGTATTTAATATAAACTGTGAATGTAATAATATTTATTATTAACAATAAAGAACTTTCTGTCTAAGAATTCTTCATTTTTTTCGAACTTGTTTTCAATTGCAACCCATAAAATTTATGCCAACGCGATAAGGTGAAGTGTCAGATAAGAAAATAAATAATACGTGATGAACTTTAGCAAAGACACCTGAATTGATACGAATAAAAGACTTATTTTTTTTTGTAACAATATAATTTCTTCATCAATATGTACAATTTAGTTTTCGCTTCAATTAATTACTATACAAAATTAGTCACAAGTGGCGTTTGATTTTAACTATTGAGCAAAATAAAGCCTATACAACGAACTTGAAACCAAATCCTTTCAATTATCACAATACATAACGTCAATTAAAATATAATAAGCCCCAAAAAATAGAAATTTCAGGTTTCAGTTTAATTGACACGATAATAAATTTAATGACCGATCATTAGATCAAGATTTTCCGTATGGCATCGCGTATGAAATCATACGTAGCGAAACTTATTCCGACGGCGACAGGACCTTTTATCCAGTTCATGCTCAGACCTTTGTAAAACGCCATCACGCCTTCCTCTCTGAAAATAAATTTACTTTTATTAGGAAAAAGATGATTTTAAAAACTATATAATGAAATTCAGGCAGGGGCGTAAACAAACAAAATTTTCTTGGGGGGTAAATTAGAAAAATGAAGTTTTTTTCAGGATTCTACGGTTTTTCGGTATTTCAGAATTATCTGAATTTTGGAGTGCAGGGTTGAAAATAATTCATTTTTTAATTTTCGAATGTTGAGTCTTGTTTTATGAAAATTTTTGTGTGTATAAATAATTTAATAAAATATTAAATTACATTAACTTATATAATAATATATATCAATTATTATTTTTAAATTATAATTATAATAAATGAAAATGAAGTTTTACAGAAAAATATGAAATTATCGGAAAATCTTTTTGTCAATCGCTTAAAAATCACAAAAATCGAACTTCAAGTTCCCGAAATTCAGTAACTTGCAATTCAACCACTCAAATCAAAAACCAGCGAAGAAGTAAAAATTATAATTTATTATTAATATTTATTATTATTATTATTATTATTATTATTATTATTATTATTTTTATTATTATTATGTAAAATTTATATTTATATGAAACTAAATTATATTATTCATATTATATATAAATAATTTTTGGTGTAGAAATAACTGAATAGTGTATTAACTTATTTATATTATTTATATTACTTATTTTATATTTATATAATATAATTATAATACATAATATTATTTATATTAAAATATATATAAATTATGATTTATAAATTATCATTATATTTAATGACAATGAAATTTCTCAGAAATATTTATGAAATTACCAAAAAATCTCTTCCTCAATTGCTTGAAAATTTGTTTTTTGGAAAAGTTCCAAGCGTTCAAAAATAAACGAAAAAAATAAAAAAAATGTTCTATCATTCCTAGTAATAGAATTAATTCATAATTATTGATATTTAACAAATAGTATTTAAAGTTTCTCATTATTTTCAATTTTGATGATGGGTGGGAATGAAAAATAAGTTTTTTTTCGTTTTCGTTTATTTCATAAACGTTTGGAACTTCAGGCACATAAAATTTCTCTGAAGTTCCAAACGTTTAAAAATAATAAGATTGACTTTTTAGAATTTCCATCTTCTACATGAAAAATTTCGTTGCTAAAATTTTCAATTTTATTGAAATTATGATATTTTAATTTTCAAAATTAAAAATGTCTTTCTGAAATTTCGTCTGCATAAAAAATTATGTTCCCTGGATAAATTAAGAAGATTTGTCATAATTTGAGAAAATCATTCTTAATTCAAGATTTTCCTTTGAAAATAAATTTAAAAATACACTTAATTTAAGATACTTTTCAAATTTTAAGACGCGCTTTAATTTTGTCACATCTTAAAATAAGATTCACTTTTTAGAATTTTCAGCTTCTACATGAAAAATTTCGCTGCCAAAATACTCATTTAATTGGAATCATGATATTTTTATTTCTGAATTTAAAAATTTGTTACTAAAATTTTGTCTACATGAAAAATTATGTATAAAATTAAGATTTTAGAAGATCGTAATTTCAGAAAATCATTCTTAATTCAAAATTTGCCCTCAAAAATACATGTTAAAACGTAATAAATTTAAGATACTTTTAAAATTTCGAGACGCGCCTTAATTTTGTCGCATCTTAAAATAAGATTCTTTTTTTGGAATTTCCACCTTCTACGTTAGAAACATTGTTGAAATCTTGAATTTTATTGAAATTGTTATATTTTGATTTTTAAAGTTGAAAATTCGTTATTGAAATTTTTTCTACATCAAAAACTATGTTTACTTGAAAAATATATTCAAAAATTATAAAATTCACTTTAAAAATACGTCCAAAAACTAGTTAACTTTTTAAAGTTTCCACCTTCTGTTTTCCACCTTCAAATTTTTTTGCCCAATTTAATTAAAATTATTTTTAATGAATTTGATTGAATATATCTAAAATTATTCAATTCTATTAGATTTTCATAAATTACTAAATTTATATTAAATATATTACACAATTCTATCTTTATTTTTTTTGTTTTAAATAAAATTTTTGAATTTTGAATTTCATTAAAGTCATTGTTCATTATTATTTATTTCAAAAACGTTTGTAACTTCAGACCCATTTTTCGAGTGTTATTAATTATTGCTACCTGATTGATAAAACTCACGTATAAATTTTTGTGGCTGTTGAGAGCATGGTGTGGTAGTGCTGGCCCTTGATGGCGGATGTCTGCATCCTCCTGCGAACGATGTCCAGGGGATAGCTGCTGGTCTGGCCGACGACTCCAGCGACGGCGCCGCAGATCAGGGCCGACACCGCCGAGAGCCCGGGGCTGTTCACCGTGTACACTATTTATCGACACGTGGACATGACCCAACATCAAGTACACTCTCATAAAGTCTCATCGTGACGTACTGTTCTAGCTTCTCGAGCAAAGTACAATTAAGACAACCCATCGAAATCTAAATGAAAATTCACCTCATGTGCTAAATACCGGTCAGAGGAATAATGTAGAATTCGGAAAGATGTAAAAACAGTTTTTTTGAAACAAAAAAGTGAAGAGAATCCAGGACATTTATATTGTTTGATGAAATGTATAAAATAATGTAATTTGTAGATTTTTGAAATGCTTATTTTGATGGAATGAAAGTTTATGGTTTGAGGCGAAGCCGAGGACTGTAATTGTTTTTGTCAAAAAGGGAATTTACAGAATTTAAGAATACGATATTTTATTCAGACTAATGAATGAAACTAAAATATTTTATTATTATTTATTAATGAATTATAATTTTGTAAATAATATTACTCAATTATAATGAATTAATTTCACTAAAATAATGAAAGTTTATGGTTTGAGGCGAAGCCAAGGACTGTGATTGTTTTCATCAAAAAAGGGAATTCACAGAATTCAAAATACGATATTTTATTCAGACTACTAATTAGTGAAACTAAATAATTTCACTATTATTTATTTATTTATTATAATTAAATAATAATAATAATAATAATAATAATAATAATAATAATAATAATAATAATAATAATAATAATAATAATGATGATGATGATGATGATGATGATGATGA
>JAPYZL010080925.1:0-24755 GCA_030522825.1 Platygaster orseoliae
CTTGGTCAACAATATTTAAAGTCCTATAGCTTTGGCAGAATTTTTCCAAGTTCCGTACCAAGTGAAAAATATTCCAAGTCAAACCTCAATTGGCTGGAAGTTTTATAAGTCCGATCGGGTATGTGACGTCACGATGTCAAAAAATTAACTTTGTTCGAAAATTTAAACGTTCTCGTAAGAGGGTCTGGTGATATTTTTCGGGTATTTTCGAGTCAGATCCTGCATTCATACGGTCTGAAGTAAAAACTCTATTTGTCAGATGGTTCAGACCTAAATTCAGAGTGGGTCAGAGGGTTCAGATGGTATTTCAGAGTGTATCAGAGGGTTCAGATCGTATTTCAGAACCCGATTTTTTGAGTTACAAAGGGCCGAAAGTTTTTTTGAGCCATCCGTGATTTTTCATGCTATTCCTCAACTTGTAAACTGCAGTTGAAAGGCAAATTCTAGTTTTTTCCGACGATTTTTCACATAGTGTTGCACAGTGTGAAAGAAACATGTAATACTTAATAACTTAAGTTTATTAGAGACGAGACCACGAGGTGCAAGGTCTAATAGCAGCTGGAAGTTTCCAGTCTGGAACGTTAAATTCATTTTTCATTGTGAGAAAACTTATAATTAGGTATTGAAGAAAATTAACTTTTTTTTCGTGATTAATAAAGGGATTTTAATATTGGATAAAAAATTTGGTGGTATAAGATTTTATAACAAATGATGGCCTTTACAGAGACTTCCCAAATCTTTGTGCCAAAAAGAAACACGTATATCCTTTTTGAATTTTTCGTTCAAAAGTTCTTTGCCATTTTTTCAAATTTTTTAAAATGATCAAGTTATTCAACTTTTTTATGATATTGAAAGTTTTTAACAAGAAATGACAAGTAAAAGGTAATTATTTAAAAAATTATGTATAGTATTTGATTGATGTTGCGCGAGTATTTATATGTAATTTTATAGAATTCCACGCTCTAGTAACAAAAATTCTGAAAATTTATTATAATAATTTTAAAATGACTTTTACGAAATATCAAAATTTATTCATGAAAAATCTTGGTTTTCGTCTCTGGATTTGAGTACGCGGTCTCAATAAAAAATGCCTACTTCGTTAAGTATATAACAATCGATTCTGAAATGTTAGAATCATACAACCAAATTGTAGAAAAAATGTTCCAACTAATTGTATAAGTTTCAAAATTATACGTACTGAATATTTTAACGATTTTGAGTACTAAAAATGAATTTTCAGAAAACAGTATTTTTTAAACAGTATTCCTCGTATTATTTTTTCCGTATTTTTATGGTATTTTTTTTACAGGTTTCTTGTATAGATTTCAAGAAAAATGTGCTCTAGGATTGAAAATTCTAATATTTTTGAAAACATTGTATTATGTGTATGGTATTTTTATATTATAATTTATTTCTTGTATTACTCGCATTTATTTAATATCTATGAAATTTTGAAGGATTTTCCAGTATTGATATAAATTTCAACTATTATTGTTAGTTGCTTTGAGATTTTAAAAATTCGATATTTTTAAATTTGAGTCTTGATTTATTTTTAATAAATTTATTATACATATTTCTTAAAAGATTACATACTTCTACAAAGATTTTGAGTATTCGAGAGGTTTCTTGTATTTTTGTAGTTTTTTAGTATTTATCATATTATATGAAATATTTATTCATTCTTATAGGTTTTTAGTATTTCTAAAGATTGTTGTATGTTTTTTCAAAATTTAGTTCTTTAGAATTGTACCTTTCGTAGCTCTTAGATACTCATTTGGAATTTTCAGAAAACAATACTTTCATCAATTTCTATCACTTCAAGTATTTTTTCAGTATTTAAATACTTTCTGGTAATTTTATGGATTTTACAATTAAATCTCTCAAAACATGAGGTTTTGACGACTTGAGCCAGCTGTGAATTTTGTGGCGCCAAGCGTCGTGATTGACTAATAAGAAATTCAAATAAATTGAAAATTTTTAAGAATTTAGAAAAATTGCAAAGGTTTTTTGACTTCCAATTCAAAAATAAATACTTTTGTTTGCTTAATTATAACTAAAAATACCCCAATAATTTATCAAAGAATACAAATATTAGAAAAGTGAAATTTATGAAATAATAAATCTAGATATCGAAAATTGGTTAAAGTTAGAAATTCGAAAATTTCGAATATTTTCAATCATAAAAATTACGAGACTTTAAATTGAACATTTTTGAATTGGCTATTAGTTACAGTTAAATATCAGGAAATTTGAACATGTGGGATTTTCGTGAACTTGAAATGTTTGAAACTCGGGATTTTCAAAAATTTGATTCTCTAGTAATAAAAATTTTTCAAAATTGATATCCTTAAATTTGTAGCTTTGAACTTAGAACTCAGAAATTTGTATTATTAGTAAGTTTTCAGATTTAATAGCAAAATTTTGAATGATACAAGTTTTTTTTAAAACCTTGAATACTTGAATAAATTTTGATAATAAATTGTGTTCAGGAAAATGGAAAATTTTTTGGATTTAAATGCTAAATCCATCTGCAATGTTAAAATGGAGGAATTTTGTAATTTTTGGAAAATCAGAAGTTCAGGTAATCACAATTTGAAAAAATTCTGATTTGAAAAGTGATAACTTGAAATCGCGGATTTCTTTAATATCCCAGTTAGTCGGAAATCATGAAAATTTTGGATGATGAAAATTATATCCAAAAATTGTAACAAAAAAATTCAAAACACCGAAAAACTTCTCATTTCAAATTCCTGATAGTTAATGTACCACAAATTCAAAGGTTTACATTCAAAATTCTTCAAATTCATGAAATTTCGAGAATTCGTTCCCAAAATACGTGACAATTTTTAAAAATCAACAACTAAGAAATTGTTTGTAATTGTTGAACATTTCTCCGAAAAAATCGCAATATATTCTGCGTTTCCACTCGTTTTGAAAACCAGTGTTTTCGCAAAAAGATTTTCGCTGATTTGAGCATCCGAAAACACGAGAATCGTATCGGGAAATACGCGAGCATGTTTTTGGGAGGGGGCGAAAGTCGTCGATGAACAATCGCTATTTACCCTTGCTGAAGCATGGAAGGCGTACTGTAAAGCCAGGGCAAATATCGGGAGGTGGCACGATTCTCTTGATTATTTCCCCGGGTTATTTCTAAGGCCAAATATTGTGCAAGGCCGCACTTGAGCGTTCCGCCCAAAGTGTCTTCGTTCAATCCCGACTGCAAACCTTTGCTATAGCTCTAGAAAATCAGAAAATCGATGCGTTACGTTACTTCGACCCCCTTCAAAGGCGCCAAGTCACGAATCGTTACTCGTCATCGCTCTCTTCGATGGGATTAATTGCCTGGTCACGTGACTACATCGTATTATCAATTTTTGCAATTCGCAGGGCCAGGCCCGTAAGATATGGGTTTTGAGAGTTCGAACCCCTCCCGAAATAAGGCTAAAGTTAATTATTCTTTCATGTAAAAATTCAAAAATTGGAATAATGAACATAAAAATCAGTTCAAATACAAACAATAACAAAGTAACACGTTGAGTTAGTAACATTGATTTTTAAAAATGAAGCGATCAACAAAAAGAATGGAAAATGATGGAAATAAGTCAAAATAATCTAACATGTACTTACTGGAATCTACAGAATGTAAAAAAATAGTTTTTCGTTAGTTCAAAGTTTAAATAGAAGTCAGAATTATTAATTTTACTAACTCACAAACGACAGCAATTCTGGCTTCAGAAGCATTATTATTATAAATGTTTAGCTAGGATAACGAAGAAAAAGGAATTTGAGATATTGTTTTGAGCCAGTGATTGAAAATAAATTTTGAATTTGGAACTTCAGAGCTTCGAATTCTTGAAATTCATAAAGATACTAACAAGTAGATATTCTGACTTCCTGAGTAATTAACTTACTCTGAATAAATACTAGAAGTATTAGAATTCTATAAAGGACTATTTTATGACAAATCTGAACAAATACGCACAATTTAAAAATTTGAAATTCCACACCATCGAATTTAAAGAAAATGTATATGAAAATCTGTATAATTACTATAATTCTGAAAGGATACTTTAAAACGCTACAAAATCTTATAAGCACTTTAAAAGTACGGAAATATGAAAAATCTATAAGAGTTTGGAAATTAGTTTTTATTTTATTATAAGAGTTTAAAATTAATGACTATTTCATGTAAAAATTAAATAATATGAATCATAAACATCAAGATCGAAAGACATGAAAATCATAACAAATAATGCGTTAAATTAATAATAGTGATTTTCAAAAATGAAGCTCTAATAAAAATTAGAATAAAAAATAATAGAAATAGGTAAAAATGATCAGAAATGTACTTGCTGAAATCTATAGAACGTAACAAAAAGTTTTCTTTTAGTTCGCAAATAAAAAAAAAAAATTTAGAATTCTTCATTTCACCGACTCAAAAACAACTGTAATTCTGATTTCAGAAAAATTACAATTTTCAATGTTTAGCTAGGATCACGTAGGAAAAAGAAATTTGAGAAACCATTCTGACCCAGTGATTAGAAAAATAACTAGAATTTACGAAAATGATAAAAATTTTATAAATTTTGAACTCTGGAGCTTTAAATTCTCAAAATTTAGAAAGAAATTCATAAAAATACTGAAAAGTATTTCGAATCAAACACAAACTCTGGAGAAATTAAAAAAATATTAGAGTTCTATAAGGAACTGTTTTCTGAAAAATCTGAACAAATACTTACAATCTATAAAACCTTGGAATTCGAGACCATTGAATTCCAAAAAAACGTGTATACAAATCTAAAGAAATGCTAAAAATATATAAGAATACTATAAAACGCTACAAACATTTATAGATACTTTAAAAAGCACGGAAATATAAGAAATCTGTAAGATATACAAAATCATTTATCATTTTATTATTAGGGTAAAATAAATTATTATTTCATCTAAAAACAAAATTAAAAAAAATGAACATGGAAATCAATAAAAATACAAGACAAAAAAAACGTTGAAAAAAAAGAAAGCATTTTAACCAAATAAAAAAAAATACAATTTACGAAAATGTTGAAAATCTAAAAAAATTTAAACTCCGGAGCATCGAATTTAAGAAATTTATGCAGAAATCCATAAAAATACCGAAAAGTATTTTTAATCACAAACTATCAAAAAATACTAAAAGTGTTAGAACTCATAAAAAATTATTAAAAAAAAATACCTACGATTTGTATAAGACTTGAAATTCTATATCACCGAATTAAAAAAAAATATAATTATATATGTATATGAGTTTCACAGAAGTACTAGAAATCAATAAAATAGTCAAAATCTACGTAAATCTTTTTTTACCAGACATCTTTGGAAATCCTGAAAATCTATCAAAATTTAAATTCTAGACCATGAAATTCCGGAAATGTACATAGCAATCTACAAATAAATCAGAAATCTATAAAATTGCTAGAATCAAACCGAACGATTTATTTATTTATTTCATAATCAACGGCTCAATTTTTAGTGGTTTTTAAAAATTTCCATAAATTCTCTAAAACATTTCAGAATTTAAAACCATCTCTAGAACTAGTATTTCAATATAAACAATAACAAGGAATATCCCACAAAACTTACTATGTATTCTAAAACATTTGCTATTCAATAGTTATTGTATTTTCAATACGAACAGTTGTAATTCACATTCAGCACCAAAATCAATGACAGTAATAAAAACTTACCTTGATTTTACTCATGGTGTGAAAGTCAGTCAGGAAATCAAGAATGTCGGACAGTTGATTCTTTAAAGATTCGGATGCATTTGTGTTGTAAATAAGTGAAGTATCGATGTGAATATCTTCAGATGGAATAGTCGTTGGTAAAACACCTCCCACGTCCTAATGAAAAACGATAAATTTGTTTCTCGATTTACATCCATTATCAGAATATGCAAAATCAATACAGTGAAATCGCCACAAATCATTATACATTAGTTATGTACTTAATAATTTATTTGTACAAAATATGCATCGTTAGAAAACATTCCTATTATTTATCACGATTTAAATTAATCCTTGATGCTTTATACGCGAAAGAAATATCGAACAAATCTCTAATTTCGTTTTCCAATAAATGCTTTGAAAACCTCGTGATTTTGGTGGCAAGGCACGAAAAAGTACGAGTGACACGGCAATGTACGAAAACACAAATACGATGTACATGAAGGATACGTGGAGTTAAAATGAAATTGCGATGATAAAAAAATTTGAAAGTATTTTCCAAGACTCCTGAAATTTCAATTTCATTTTACATCATTTTTAATTTCACTACATAGGCATTTTTAAATTTATAATTATGATTTCTGAAATGATGAATTATTACCTTTTCACATATTATCATTCAATCATTTTTCAAACGAGAAACAATGGTTTTCACTTGAAAACTTTTATTAACAAAATATAAAACTATGAAATATTCTAAAAACTGTATTATTAACAAATCAAAAATTTTTTGAATATTACGAAATTATCAATTTCATCTTCCAAACAGTGAAACTTCTTTACAATGAAATATCTATACTCTATCCAACATTTTTGACTTCTAATAGGATTTTCGTTCTTGCACATGAATTCTAGTTTAAATTCGCAGTTTTTAGAATTTCCATTTTAATTCTTTTTTGTTTTTGACTTTAAGTACAGTCAAAAGAAAAAGTTGAAATTTTTTCTGCAACTGTAACTAGACATGTATAAGCAAAAAAATGAGTTTATTTTCACTTCAAGAACAGTGTACTTTAAAAATTATGAATAATATTTATTTTGTAGTGACTTTAACTCTTCATAACTGTTAAATCACTCCAAATTTGAGTGACAGTATTTAAAATCTATATTTAGAATAAAAATCCACTCACTGAAGACAGGGGCGTAGGCAGTAAAAATGCTCGAAAGGGGTTTTGTCAGAAAATCTGTCTCGATATTATTTTCTTAAAAATCTTTAAAATATTTAAAATTTTGAGAAAACCGATGTATATATATAGAATAATGGTAAGAGCATTGAATTTCAGAAAACTATATAGAAATTTTAAACCTTTTAAGTTATTTAAATAATGAGGAAATATAACAAATACTAAAGGTATAAGAAAAAGACAAAATTATGATTTCAGTGACTTGAAAATCATAAAATTCAAGTTCCATTATATTTGATACATATATGAAAAATGTTCAAATCTGGACTAAAAAATTTACCTATATAACCTTAAAAATTCTGAAATTCGTAAAATTAAAAAATTTTATTATCAAAAGTAGATCGTTAAAGATTAAAAATTATTCATTTGCAAAAAAAAAAAAAAAATATTTTTAATGTCTCAGGAATTTCTATGATTTTCGTATTTTATGTTATTCATTTCAATTTTGTCAAATTTTTTTTTTTTATATAGATTTATTGAAATTCCATAATCCACTCTACAACTTCCTAGAACTCGTTGTTACGGTATTAAAATTTACAACAATTTTCAGTTTCCAGTATTTGTATACATTTCTAATTTATTTGTAAATTGCTACATAGATTTCTAGAATTTGATGGTCTACAATTCTAATTTTCATAGATTTCCAGTATTTTTAAAGATTTCTGGGAAAATTAGAACTACGTATATTTTGAATATCTTATAGATTTTTAATATTTTCGTACTTTTTAAAGTGTTTATAAGTTTTTGTAGCGTTTTAGAGTATTCTCATAGATTTCAAGTATTTCTAAAAATTTCCATATACGTTTTTTTAGAATTCGATGGTCTAGAACTGCAAGTTTTATAGATTGTACGTATTTGTTTATATTTTTCAGAAAACAGTTCTGTATAGAATTTTATTACTTTCAGTATTTATTTAGAGTATGTTTATTATTCGAAATAATTTTTGATATTTTTATGAATTTCTGTCTAAATTTCTGGAATTCAAAGCTCCAGAGTTAAAAATTTCTTATGCTAGATTTTGAACATTCTCGTAAATTATAGTTTTTTCTTAACGAATCCTTATGAAGTAAAAATTGCTCTTTTTTTGAGTTAGTGGAATTAAGAATCCTGAATTCTACGAAACTTTGAGAACTAACAGAAAACCTTTCGTTACGTCCTCTAAATTTCTGTAAGTACATTTTACATAATTTGTATTTTTATTGATCACTTTATTTATTATAAAGTCAACGTATTATTTTGTTATTGATTGTATTTTCATTGATTTTGAAGTTCATTATTCCTATTTTTAGTTTTTACAGGAAATGATAATTAACTTTATCTCAATATTGGAAGGGTTTTGCTTCTCCAAAACCTTGTTCTGCCTACGCGCCTGGCTAAAGAAAATCAAGGAAAAGTCTCGACCCGCGGCTGGGGAAACGTTGAAGAGGGGCTTGGAAAAACTTACTTGTAGAACAAAGTGCAGAAGCAGTAAAAAGTTGGTATCGGGAATAGTTGTTTTGAATTTAATGGCCTGCACGAGCTCGTACACAATGGTCCTACTCAAGAAATGTTTATCGCGATCTTTCAGAAAGCTGCGATGACACAGGTAGGACAAATCTGTTAAAAAACTGTATTTCAAAATACAGTTTTGAATGGCATAGCTCAGGACTTTCGAAAACGAATCCATCATCCCCTGCAAATTTTGGAAAATGTTTTTGTCATTCTCTCAGGCTGAACGAGTGGAAAATTTTTTATTCTAGTAGTTTTTATTTGGAAATTTGATAATGTATTTTGAAAATTGTGAAAAATCTTGATGAGTTCGTAAAGTTTTGGGCTAAATTGTATATTTTGCAACTAGTGCAATAATAAATTTTAAATGATTTCGATGTTTTTAACACTTTGAGAACCCCATGAGTGGTTTCAAAGTGTTCTGTTATAGATCTGTATACTTTTTTGAAGAGCTTTCTTCCAACACGATACAAATTTTTGGCAAGTCTTCTTCCCTTCTTAACAGGTTTTTAAGGTAAAAAGGAAGATACTTTTAATGAGGTAGCCTTGAACTTTCAAACTGTGAGAAGCAAGAAGGATTAGTTTTTGCGGGCCTCCATTGTCATTCCGGATTTCGGGTCAAAATTGTATTCAAAGTTTTGAGATTCTCGAGGGGAATAACGATAATATAATGTAGTTTTTGTTCGCGTGTTAATGCTTCGAGACAATATAAGTTTTGCATGAATAAATAGGAAGGAAAATTCATTCTCTCTCACTGTAAAGCAGAAGTTTCTTTCCTTTTTCTCACGAGCATGATTATCAGTTTTCATGGAAATTTCGAAAATTAATTACGAATTTTTCAGATGTTTCAAAATCACTGATAATTTGCAATTTTCAAAACATTTAACGTAATATATACTGTTCAAAATCAGTCAAAATCACCAAGATTTTTCGTAACTTTTTAGTACTGTTAAAAATTTTTCCAAAAATCTAGGAAAATATGAAAATTTTCCCAATTTCTTTGAATATAAGAAAATATTCGAAATCGTCAATGTTTTGCGATTTATCGAAATTTTCAAAATTCCTATCATAACACTAACATTTTTTTTAAATTCATTAATGAATTATGAAATCCCGGTAGATTTTCATTGTTCCGTTGAAGTTTTCCCGTCGTACTGAAAATACAAATAAATCTCGAATGTACAGATGCTTTTTTTTCTCGTTGGCTCATGAATCTGAATCCGCGCTCGTTGCGAATTCTGAATTTCAAATGTGTGTGGGAAGGTACGAGTGTTTCGTGTACCGTCCGGGAATTGAAATTATGTATATTGGATTAATTTAAAAATATAGTATATATAATTGCATTTTCAATTACCTTGGGTGGCGGGATTCCCGAGACTTTGAGAACGGAGACCATGATCCTGAGGAGGGGCGTCATGTCCTCGACGGAGGACAAAACCAGGACGATCCTCCGGAAAAAACCGTCGAATTGGTTGACCAGGCCGGTCCAGGTAACCGCACCTGGGCCCTGACCCACTTCCAAAGGCAAACAGTCCAAATAACACGCGATGTTGTGCAGAATAATAGACAATCTCTCGATTGGCAATGATTTTTTCACGTTGAGAGTCTGGAATCAATGACCGGAATTTCGTGCGTTCATGTGGGATTGAGAGAAACGTTTATCCCCATCGAATAAGATTGGTTCATAGTTAAAAAATCCAGAGTGTACAGTTATTTCTTGAAACTAAATTCCCGGAGATTTCCCGGATATTTCCCACGTGGTTTTCTCACATTATTTGAATTGAATATTCTATCGAGGAAAAAAATCATAACTGTAACAAAAACACTGTAACGAAATACATAATTTATGGATACTATTTCATTCAACTTTTTTTTGGTTTTTCGGTTATTGCCTATTATTTGATGATATAATTTTATAGTGTTTTAAGGAAATAGTCTCTGTGTAGATTGTGAGTATTCTATGGATTCCGAGTGTTTTTACTTTTTAGTATTTTTATAAATTGTGAAGATTTCTAGAATTTTATGCTCTCGAAGATAAAGTTTACGGGATTTTTAATGTTTTAATAGATATTCCATAGCATAATTTCTATATGGAATTTCTGTATTTCATAGATTTCTATTATTATCAGTCTTTAGTACTTTTCAGCGTTTATAAATCTATGTAGCAGTTTGTAGGATTTTTATAGATTTATAATTTATTAAGGATGACTATGTACATTTTCAGAATTTGATGCTCTTAACTTCATAGTTTCATAGATTTATAGAACTAACAATATTTTTTGTATTATTTCAGTATTTATACAATTTGTCGATTTCTGTGTAGATTTTTAGAATCAGATGCTCTGAGATTTAAAATTATAAAGAGTTATCGTAATTTATGGATTTTCAAGAAAACTTTATTAAAATAGATTTTGGGTGTTTATAGGTTTCTAGTATTTTTCGCACTTTTTCGTATTTATCAAAATTTTTTTGTTCTTCTGTGAATCGCTATTCAGATTTCTAAAATTCGAAATTTTTGAATTCAAAGTAAATTATATTTAAAGTACATTAAAGGATTTTTCAAAAAAAGGTTTATACATCAATTTGGAGAACTTTC
The DNA here is from genome assembly GCA_030522825.1 of Platygaster orseoliae. Taxonomy (NCBI): domain Eukaryota; kingdom Metazoa; phylum Arthropoda; class Insecta; order Hymenoptera; family Platygastridae; genus Platygaster; species Platygaster orseoliae. Next base: position 11,031 of record JAPYZL010080925.1, read on the forward strand.
TGGTATTATAATAAATTACTTTATACAATAGATTTTTATAATTCAATGCTTGAGTATTCAAAATTCTATAAAATGGATTTTATAGAATTCTATATTACAAAGTATGATAATTCTAACTTTTAAATTATAATATTCATTGGTTAATTTTAAAGGCTTATATTTAAGCATAAAAAAGTTGCACAAAATAATGTTTAGGACCAAATAAAAATTCAAAATTCAAAGAATTGAATCTTGGAACCTTAAAGTTTCGCGGATTTTATGTGAATTCTATTTTGGAAGAAAATTCATTATTACCAAAGCAGGAACATGAAAAATTATAGAGCTTTTAAATACAAAAATAATTCTCTTTAATTTTAATTTATTAATAACAAAATATCGATATTATATATGTGCAACCTTAAATTTATTGAAAACAAAATTTGCAAAATTCGAGTCCGATATAATTGAAGGTTAAAAATTGAAAATTCATAATTAATAAACTAAAAATTTTATAATTCAAATATTCAAAATATTTTGAGAAGAAATACATGTTTTTTGGAAAACCTCTATGGAAAATTTTTTAAAAATTTGTAAGCTTTCCAATAGTTTGTATTATGTTGAAAATTTGAAATTTTGTCAATCAGTTTGAAAACTTTTTGCAAACTTCGGAGAATTTCGAATAGATTATATGATATTAAAAATTATGAAAATTTCAAAAATTGATGAATTAATATATTTTAAAGGATTGTTAACAGTTTTAGCAAAATTCGAAATAGTTGTAGAATTTGAGGATATATCGATAAATTTGGAAAATTCCGTAAAACTGCAAAGACTGTGCAATATTTTTTAAATATTCTAATATTGAAAAATGTTTCATCGTTCAGAGATTGTCGATATTTTTCATAATTTCTATAAAAATCTAAAATATCATAAAATATGGGTAAATTTTAGAAAATCTCGACGATTCGATAAAACCGAAATCCGTAAATTGATGCTTTGTCGCATTGGTATTTTGAATATTTAACCATCCAGAATTTTTCTGGGGGAAAATTACCATTCTCACACGTTCTGCAGCCTCTCCATTGAAAATCATTGAGAAACGACACAAAAATATATCATAATTTCTCAAACTGGCCTAAAAGATTTATTTCATTGCAAAGTCATGTAAAAAATGGCACATAAATCAACTATTTTCTACTTTCCATGCTCTCTAAATGTGAATCAGTCAAATACTACTGATTTTCAATCAAATCTGACAGATTCAATTAAAAGGAATACGGCAACAGCGAATCAGTGAAACTCAACAACTTTATCAGTCAGATTGACAAATAAATTTGATATAACTGTAACTAAATGATGTTACTGAATTTTTTGTTTTGATAACATCTGTTATCCTGGAAAAATGAATATTTTACTTTTCAATCGAAAATCATTGCATAAAAATATGTTAAAAAATTGATCGTACCCGTTGAAATTTGGAATTTGAAGTTATTGATTATTAATTAGTCAGTGAAGTTTTCTATTTTAATTATTGAATTCCTTTTATTCCTCACACGAAACAAATTTTCATCATCTTCGGACATTTCATATTTCCTTCCTTGACACAAGTTTAAATTTTTATAGAACGTAAACTTCTGGGTTTTCAAATAGTTTTAGTGTCTAAATATTTATAGTTAGACATATTCAAATATATGAAATTTATGATATTTCTTGAATATTCAACTTTAACTGAAAATTTAAAATTTCTTTACAAAATTTATTGGCTAGTCAAATGAATTATGAAGCTAATAAATAAATAAATTATTGATAGATTAAATAAGGAAAAAAAATTTAAGTGTCAGACGATGAAATTGATTCATTCACAATTTACTAATAATGTGATATTTGGACGTGTATTATTAGCAAACTGTGAATAAAATATCGTATTGCGAATTTTGGAAATTGCCTAATTTGACGAAACTCACAATAATATACTATTATTAAAAAATAATATCGAAGAACAGATGATCATTTGTTTATTTATTTATTTTTCAACTTGATTTTTAACTGGATTTCATGAATGAGTTAACCAATTATGGATATTATAGAATTTTATTGCAATTTCAAGCATTATTCTTTTAAACAAGACATCACTGAATAAAAATTTTTTTATTATTTTTTGATAAATTTGTTTTTCATTCTTTACTTGATTCATGAATCAATTTTTTAATATTTACTGTTACATTTTATAGCGTAAGTTCATAAATTTTAGAATACATAACCGAATTATTTATTACGCAATTAATAAATCAGTAATACCAATGCCAAGTACATAAATTCCAACAACTGTTGTGTCAGTCTTGCTTTAGCAACATTTGCTTGTTGGGCTGTGCAATTTCGATGAGTTAATTTATCAGTAGCACAGAAATAACGGATCTTTCAGTCAAATTATCATTGACAGATTTAATCAGTTTAAATTTTACTGATTCAGATTTAGAGAGTATTATTTAGCAATTTTCCAGCAAAATTACAAAAAATCATGTAAAAATCCAGTAGAAAATACTGCCCTTCAAATTCCTTCAACTGGAAATTTCACTCCAAATGAGTAAAATTTAAATCTTATTTTAATGATGCTTCACTCGAAAAAACTAGCAATTAATTCACTCAATTTTTTCAAGTGAATTATCACCCTTAGAAGATGAAAATTTCACTCACTTAGAGTGAAGTTTGCACTCCAGTTTGATTTGTAGGATTCTCATTCGTATCAAGTTTCAATTTTCATTAAAATTTGCGAACCTGAACTATCGTCTATTTTGCTACCCCCTCCCACTTTTCTAAGTTTTGACGCTACCAAGCACGCGGCAATTTTCCTAATACATATATATCGTGAAATACAATGTAGGCCGAAACGTGATACTCGACAATCGTGCCAGTACATAATATAGTCCCTACCGGAACGCCGCAACATTATTATTTCCATCGATCTTTTATGACTTCTAATACCTTGGAATATCGATTGTGCAAGCGCGTCAATAATGTACAAATGCGCTCTCGCAAAAACTGCCATGTATATTATTGTCGCGCGTGATTAAATTCAGAAAACAGCGCGAGAACAATTGGAAAACGCGAATTGCGCAATGCGCTTACGTCTTGTCTTCGAACATTTGTTCTCCGTGAAATGGAAGATTGATAAAATTGAATAAGTCACGTGAATTTGCGTTAACAATAATACGCGGACTCGTACTTCAGAAATTGAAAAACCTGCCTTTGAAAACAAAAACTGCCACTTGAGTTTCACCAGATTTTGCAGAAAATTTTTTTTTTTGGAAGTTTTAGTTGCACAAAAACGATTAGAAATATGCGAGTAGATACTGTTGGAATAAAAACGGTTTTTTTAAATTTTGTAAACATTTTCGAAAAATATTTGTTCTTACCTCTAGCAAAAGCTGCAAAGGCGCGATTGGATTGAGCTCGTTGAAATCCATCAGAGCCAAAGTGACGCTTTTGAAAAATTGCATTCTTGTAGTTTCTATCAACAAAAACAGTATATGTTTGCGTAAATTTTCCTGGAACACTTATTTTGAATGAACAACAATTTTGTTCTCTGTTACAACATTATTTCCTGTAATTTTTTCATATTCAAGCAAATTTGCTCCGACAGTTACAACTTCAGACGGTCATGTTATTCAATGAGGTGTAATTTTTTCATATTCGTACCGTTTATATGAGTTTGGAACATTTGCATGAAAATTCCATTTGGCGCTAGCTGATGTAACACGCATCTAAGAAATTGATGAGCCACGCTAATTGCGCCGCCCGGCAAGTGAAGATTCGTCTCGTTTTGCCAAGGATACATCGAGTTTAATGCAACTCTGGAAAATGTGAAATTTTCTTTCGCAATATTGCAAGAAACATTACTAAGTAAAAAATTCACCTTTTTTCAATTTACACGTAATTACTAGAAATTGAAAAGATTTGGAAAAATTTTATGCAACATTGGCGAATTTAAAGAGAAAACGTGAAACATTTTCTGTTGAAAATTGAGAATTTATGAAAAAATTCTCGAAATCAGGGGCGTACACAGTAAAAATGTATAAAAGGTTTATTTTGAAAAAATCTTATTTTCTTAAAAATCTACAAAGGTTAAAAAAAATTTTGGAGCACTCTGATTCCTAGAGCATCGAATTTCAGAAAGCTATGTAGAATTTCATAATATCGGAAAACCCTTCAAGTTGTACAAATAATTAGGGAATATAAAAAATACTAAGAGTATTAAAAAAAACAAAACATAATTTTAGCGTCAATGCTTAAAAATCACGAAAATTGAGCTTTGTTACATTGAATATGAATATGAAAAATGTTCAAATCCAAACTCCAAAATTTATATGATTACGAAACTCTGCAGTTCGTTATATTAAAAAATCTTATTACCGAAACCAGATCGTCAAAGATTCAAAATAATGAAATCCTAATAGAAGAATATTTTTAATTATTCAGGAATTTCTAAAATTTCCGTATTTTATGTTATTCATACAATTTTGTGATATTTGCCGTGTTTTTTTTATGATTCACTCTACAGATTTATATAATTCGATAGTAAAGTGTTCAAATTTACAACGATTTTGAGTTTTGAGTATTTGTATAAATTTATAATTCATTCCTAGATTACTATATAGATTTTGAGAATTCAATGCTTTGGAATTCTAATTTCAATAGATTTCCAAGATTTTTCAAGATTTCTGAGAAAATATCTACGTATATTTTGAATATCTTTCAGATTATTTATATTTTTGTAATTTTCAAAGTATTTACACTACTGGTCAAAATTTTGGGTTCAGTACTTCTAAAAACTCATATTTTTTAATGATGCAAGTTTCTTCCACGGAAACCTTGAGTTAAAAAGAATTTGTGAAAATTCAGATAAATAATTTCAAACTTGCAGCTATTTTATGTGTTGGATTTTTTCTACCAAAAAAATGATCTTTTTGAATCAAGTGTCACATTCATTTAAACGGTTATTTTAACTTTAAAATTTCCAGTTTAAGTCTACTGAATCCATAAATAAAATTTTATAAAATTTACCCGGGTCGGGAAATTAACACTATAATTCTTGTACACAAAAAAAAAACATAAAATATGCATACAAACAAGAAAAAACATGAAAACAAGCATTTTTTGTGATTTTGAAAAATTCAAGTATTGTACCCTTAATTATCTAATTCAAATAAATTTTATCAAGTTTCACTTATAAATTAAGTTCAGTAAAACTGTAAAGTTTAGAGACCAAACAATGATTGGGTTGAGCGTGACACTCGTTCAAAAATGTCATTTTTTGAGAGAAGGAATCCAACTCACAAAAAAGCTGGCATTTTGAAATTAACATAGATTTTCATCTGAATTTTCTCAAATTTTTTTGACTCAAGTCATAAGAGTTTCATGAAAAAATACACTTTGCAATGGATCCCTGGAAGTAGGAAACTCACACAGAAGGATAGGCAAAAAAAAATTTTCGGGGGGTGTTTCTCGAAAAAATATATACATATTTTCTTCAGGACTTTATAATTTTTAATCCTTAAACATGTGGTTACAAGAGTACGATTTTCCAATTCTTTGGAGTTCAAAGTTGCGTATTTTATCATGTTCGTAAAATTCAATTTTTGTGATTTTAAAGTAACTGAAATAAAGACTTTGTTTTCTCATAATTTTTGTGTTTTTCCATAACATACAAGATTTTCTAAACTTTATTATGGATTTCTATACATCAGTTTTCTAACATTCGATGCTCTAGAAATCAAAGTTCTATAACTTGAATATGTTTAGAGATTTTTGAAAAAATTATAGCTAAATAGATTTCAAGTATTTGATGCTATAGTATTGAAAATTTACTGTCAGTAAGTTATATTATTTATTATTTACTATTTATTATTATTAGCTATACTTAATATATTTGTTGCGTTGAAAATGTTTGGCTACATAATTTAATTTCAGAAAAAATTCTTCTAAAGTTAGAATAATTGTTATTTTGAGTTAGAGAAAACTAAAAATTCTAGACTTAATTTTAGTTTCACTTATTTTTTGATTTGGTATTGTTATTTTTATGCATAATTTTTTCATCATCGTCATTTTCGTCCATTTTTTGTGAAATAATTTTATTAAGAAAATTTTCTTCGTATAGTTTTCCAGTATGAAAAGATTTCTAGAATGTGTTGGATTTTTTTTAGTAATTACAAAAATCGAAAGGGTTTTTTAGTATATTTTTAGATTTTTAGTATTTTCGTAGATTATTATGTATCAATTCTCAAAATTATATCATAATAATAATAGTATAGATAATTATGGATTAGATGATTATACGATAATAATTAAAATTATTATTAGATAATTATACGTTAATTTCAAGTATTTTATGTATCCCTTGAATTTTCTCATTTTTTCAGTATTATTAAGATTTTTTTATCGTTTTTTAGTATTTTTATACATTGATGCCATTTGTGCAGATTTTTCAAAAACGCAATTTTTTCATAGAATTCAATAACTTATTGCATTTTTCAGATATTGTATGATTTGAAAGAATTTCTGGTATTTCCATGAAATCCAATCTTATTTTTAAACTTCATTCCCAAATTTCAAAGTTTAAAGATTTTTAGAATTTTCGTAAGTTTCAGTCTTTTTTTATAAATCATATTTTTTTCCACGTTTTCTTATAGGAAATGTCTTGCTACAAACATATTATATTATAATTTAGTTTCAGACATAATTCCTTTTAAGTTAGAATAATTGTTGTATTTTTTTACGTTTTTTTAGAATTCGATGATCTAGATTTCCAAGTTTCATGAATCATAGGTATTTGTTAAGATTTTTCAGAAAACATTTATTTAAAAAATTCCAATTCTTTTAGTATTTCTTTGAAATTTGTTTATTATTCGAAATACCTTTTAGTATTTTAATCAGTTTCTGTCTAAATTTCTAAAATTCATAACTCCAGAGTTCAAAATTACGTATATTTCAACATTTTCGTAATTCTAGTTTTTTTTATCAATCACTGTATAAAAAAAATTTTTTTTATCTATTCTTCTATATTATCTTAGTCAAACATTTATAATTGTAACTCTTCTAGTCCAGGATCGCTGTTATTTTTGAGTTAGAGGGAATTAGGAATACTGAATTCTATTTGAATTTGAGAACTAACAGAAAATCATTTGTTACGTACTATAAATTTCAGTAAGTAAATTTTCGATCATCTTAACTTATTTTTATTATTTTCAATTTCTAATTTTCTCGATTACTTCATTTTGTAAGATTGTTATTATTCAGTCAACAAATTATTTTGTTAATGTGTGTATTTTATAATTTTTAAATTCATTGTTCCTTTTTTTTAAATGAAATAATTATCGATTTCACCCTAATTTAGGAAGGTGTTAGAACCCCCAAAACTTAACTAATTAGTGCAAGGAATTTTCAGTAATTTATTTAAGTTTTATTACTAACATTCACTGGTGTAAACTTAAAAAATTTTCGCAAAGGGTTAAATTTTAGTTTCATAAAATCTTTGAATTTTCAAATAACCTATTTTTCAGAGTTTACAAACAATCGTTTTTCATAGTAACAAGTCACTAACAAGTATATTTCAATTTTTCTATCTAGAGATACAACATTTTCTGAAAATCAAGAAATTTCTGATTTTCATTAGAAAATTGAGTAGGCATGATTTAATGTTTCTTCATTAAAAACTTACTTCGTAACGACGCTGAGAATTTCAGGCAGCAATGGTGCAGCTAAAGCTGGTTCTCGATGTATAAATGTTCCTAAAGTTATTATGCAAAGACCCAAATCTTCGTCGGAATATTCTTCCCGTATTATCCCACACTCAGTACACCTATAAAATATACGATCGAACGTTTTTTTAGTCAGATGAAGTCAGATGAAGATGATAAAAATATACTCTCAAAGTAAAATAATCAATATACATAACGCAGTGAAATAATGTAATTTATCATAATAAATGTGAAAAAGTATAGAGAAATAATAAGCAAATAAAAAAAAATATAAATAACATGAAGATAACAAAAATAGATGATAAATCTGTTAAATAAAAAAATAATCAAGAAATTTCGATTTTTGCGATTTTATTACAAGTTGCAATAGTTAGTTTGAATTCTCTTTATGTTCACCTTTTTCTACTTTAAATCATGCATGTGTAAAAAAAGTCGAGTATGTCACTTTGCATGAAAATCACAGGAAATGCGTAAAACGTGGGAGTTCTATGAATTTTTCGCAAAATGAAATGAGCCTGGAATTCAATTATTTGAAAAAGATCGAATACTATCTTATTTCGGAAAATTCGTTTTCCAGCAAAATATATTTCAACCTTTTTTATGATGAATTCTTATTGAATTTCGTGACATAAAATACAGGGAAAATCACTGTAAAACTTACCTATCGATGACGCATTCTTCCCCGACGCGAAACATACTTTCTTTCATGTTGAAATCAGCATGGCAAGCTTGTTGCCCTGCAATGTCGATATTTCTCTGAGTTTGAAGCCCGGGCCTGAAGAAATCACAAAAGAAGCATGAAATTTACAATCTGGATGAAAAAAAAAAAATAATAATACGTTTTTCATTGGTCTTTAAAATAATTTTAAGAAACTATTGACAATTCTTAATATTTTCGAGACAAATGCTGAAATTTTTAAACACTAAATTTTCGTAACCATTTTATGTTGTGATTTGAAACTCAGAATCGTTTTGAAGAAATTCTGAAAATGTGACGGATTTGGTTTTGAATTCTCGATTTTTTTTTCGACTTGAATTTTCTGTATAGATGAAAAATCATTTGTGACTTAGGAATTACGTATAAAATATTTACCAGAAATCAGTCTGTTTTAAAACACCCGAAGAACGATGCGAAGTCGATATGGGGTGTTTTCGAATTTTTTCTCTATGGGAACTCATGTGCCCATTGGACCTCATTTTTCGATCGATCTCTAAAATTCTCGATGTAAATTCATCGGGATCGATGTTAAAAGGTGGCGATTCTAAAGCCACTTGTTTTATCAATTTTCTTGGGCTCGCTGACCTACTCGTATGTAATTCGTTGTGCGTTGCAGTCAGAGACTGCAAGTAAACAAACATTTATTGTTCGTAAAATAAATAATTAGACGATTCGAAGATTGTAGAAAATATATGTGAAATCTCAAAACTTTTTACGAAAGTTTCTTAACTGTAAAATGAAAAATTTGTTATAAAAATTAAATTATAAATGAACATAAAAAGTCAAGTAGTTGATATAAAATAAAATTGCATGGGTAATAAAAATAGCGAATATCAAGTTTAATGGAAATTAAAATAGTTAAAAAGAAATTGGCTATTGGAAAATGAAACAAATATTTTTTAGGCTTTTGAAAAGTTATCAAACTTTTTTGGAGTTATTTCAAAACCTTTCTGTTTTTCGGTATGTTTCCAAAAACTATTAGTCATTTTTAGACATTTCCGTAACTTTATTAATTTCTTACAAGTTTTGTGAGAAACGTGAATTTATAAAAAACATTCGACATTCTTATAAACAATATAGTTCATTTAAATGGAGAATTAAATGCAATTTTTCATATTCACCCTAGTTTCTCGATAATAATAGAAATAATGGTCAAATTTGGAAAATTCGAAGCAATCATGAATATGTATTTCGTATTTTTCAGATTTTCGAAAAAAGCATCGACTTGAATTTAAATTTGGAAATTTTAAATGAAGTTTGAAAATCCAGAAAGGTCTATATTAAATTGAAAATTATCGACGATTCTGGAAAACATGAAAATATTTTGTAATATCATAAGAAATTTGACAAAAATTACCAACTGATGAAATTGTATAACTTTCATATAACAAAAAAAAAGTAATGAACTTGTTATAACTTTTTTTCGCCCTTACAATGTTATCAGAAAACACACTGTCTTGTTTTACAGTGGAACGTTCCAAAGTTTTCTCGCAAGATTCCACTTCTTTGTGCGAGTCACCTGGAATTTAAATTGGATTATTCAAAAAACAGTGGAAGTATTTTTTCTATAAATCTCATTATTTTATTTACAACTTGAGGAGGGTTATAAATATTTTTTGGTATTTCATGTAGATTTCACGTTAAAAACTTATGTATCCCGCGTTTTTGAAATTACAGGTTCATCAAAATTACAAAAAACTCTTCTTAATTTTCAAAATTTCCTAGTGAGAGAATTAAATAAGTTCAAGTTTGGTTTTCTGAAACATCGAAACATTTATTAAGAAATAGACTCTATTAAAAATCAATTGATGATTGAAATTTTTGGAAATTTATATCATGGATTCGGTCTCGTCATTTCATTCTCGTAAATATTCGAGAATTTGAAAATCACAGGTGCCAAATTACAAAAAACAAGTCCCGAAAAATTTCAAATTAAAATTTAAAAAGTGGCCTCTTAATTTTCAAAATTTTATAGTGAGAAAATGAAATAAGTTCAAGTTCAGTTTTCCGAAACGTCGAAACACTTATTAAAAAATTAATTCTATTAAAAATGAATTTAAGAGTGAAATTCTTGGAAATTTATATCATGGATTCTGTTTCGTCATTTCATTCTTGTAAATACTCGAGAATTTGAAAATTACAGGTACAAAATTACAAAAAACAAGTCCCAGAGAATTTCAAATTGAAATTTAAAAGTGGCATCTTCATTTTCAAAATTTTTTAGTGAGAAAACTAAATAAGTTCAAGTTTGGTTTTCCGAAACATCGAAACGTTTATGAAAAAATAAATTTTTTTAAAAATCAATAAACTTAAAATTGAAATTCTTGCAAATTTATACCATGGATTAGGTTTTGTCATTTCATTCTCGTAAATACTCGAGAATTAGAAAATTACAGGTACAAAATTACAAAAAACAAGTCCCAAAGAATTTCACATTAAAATTTAAAAGTGGCTTCTTAATTTTCGAAATTTCATAGTGAGAAAATTAAATAAGTTATAGTTCAGTTTTCCGAAATATCGAAAAATTAATAAAAAATAAATTCTATTAAAAAACAATTGATGCTTGGAAATTCTCATCATGGATTCGGTCTCGGCATTTAATTTCCGTAAGTACTCAAGAATTTGAAAAAGACTTGTTTCGAAAAACATTGGAAAACGTTACTTCGAGTTTCCGTAGTTGCGAGATTTTGTCTAGCAGCCTCGATTAAACCGGGCTCCCTCGGGGGCCCAACGGGCAGAAGTCTTTCCGGCGTCGGGAACTCGAGTTGCGAAGCACTGTGCGAGCTCGTTACGTCGCTCGATAAGCAAGTTTCGCTGTCTTGCTCCGACGACGAATCTGCGAGTTCCGGGTTTTCTTGGTTAAGTTTTCCAAGAGCCTCCCAATTACCGAAAGTCTACCATGCAAATTTTGCGTGCATTTTCATGACCCAAGTACTTACTGACTGTGAGAACGTCCATTTTTGATAAGGGCGACTCCGGAGAGCCGTAAGCTTCTTTGCCCTTCAACACACGTTGCACTGAACGCTGACCTTTGAAGTACAGTAAAAAATAACTGTATTAACTAGGAGCTTAAGCATAGAAAATGTTTTTCTTGAATAAAAATTGAAATTTTGAACTCAACATGATGAACAAAAACTCAGTGAAATTTCACAAGTCTGCCATAAGTTTTTGAAGATTTACAAATGCGTGAAAGAAATAAATAAAAAAATATACGAAACTGGAGCAAATAATGTGTATTTTTCGAGTGCTGGTAAAATAAAAGTAATAGCTATGGAAAAATCTAGGAAAATTTGGTATTAACGTTATATTGTGTACTCTGCCAGATTTCAAACGTTAATCACAATTTTTGTAAGAGTTGGGAATATGAGAGCAAACAGCAGGAGCTTAGGCAGAAAAAATTTTTGGAAGGCGTTTTTCAAAAAAATCTTTCTTTATTTTATTTCCTAAAGAATCTATAGAGTATGAAAAATTTTTAGCACACTTTTATTCCCAGAGTATCGAATTTCAGAAAGTTGTAAAGGAATTTGTAATACATATCAGAAAATTCTTCCAGTTGTATAAGTAATGAGTAAATGTGGAAAGTACTGAAAGTATAAGAGAAGGCTAAATTATAATGTCAGTGGCTTAAAAATAAAAATAATCGAGTCTATTATATTGAATACGTAGAAAAAAAATGTTCAACTTTAGACTCCAAAATTCATATAACTTTGAAACTCCGAAATTCGTAAAATTGGAAAATCATTTTACCGAAACCAGATCGTCAAAGATTAGAAATTATCAAATCCCAAAAGAATTATTTTCATAAGAAGTCCAGGAATTTCTGAAATTTTAGTATTTTACCTTATTTATACAACTGTCATATTTTTCAGTAATTTTATAGATTTTCAAATATTGCATGATTCACTCTACACATTTCAAGAATTCGAGACTAAAGTATTAAAATTCACAATGATTTTGAGTTTCTGGTATTTTTATAAATTTCCAATTTAGATTGCTCTTTAGATTTCTGAAATTCGAGGCTCTAGAATTCTATTTTCAATAGATTTTCAGTATTTACAGATGCCAAGGAAAATAAAATCTACGTAGATTTTGATTATCTCATTGATTTCTTATGTTTCCTTAAAATCTCTCTACCGAAACAAAATCGTCAAAAATTAAAATTCATAAAATCCTTCAAAAATAATATTTTTTCAGTATTTCAAGAATTTGTAAAATTTGCGTATTTTACGTTATATATACAATTGTGTCGTATTTTTTTACATTTTCATAGATTTCTTGTATTTCTATGATTCACTGCAGATTTCTAGAATTAGACACTAAAGTAGGTATTAAAATTTACTATAAATTTCAATTTCTTGTTTTTTTATGAATTTCAAATATATTTGTAGAATGCTCTTCAGATTTCTAGAATTTTATACTCTGGAATTCTAATCTCAAAAGATTTCCAGTATTTTTAGAAATATTTAAGATAATTAGATCTATGTAGGCTTTGACCATCACAAATAGATTGTCTATATTTCCGTACTTTTTATGTGTACTGTTTACAAAATTTTGTTGCATTTCAAAGTATTCTTATAGATTTCCAGTAGTTCTTCAGATTTTGATGTAAATTTTTTTTTTAATTAGATGCTCTAGAGTTCTAAATTACATATAGATCGTACGTTCTGATTTTTCAAAAAATAGGTCTTCGTAGAATTTAAATTCTTTTAGAATTTCTTCAGTTCATTCATGATTCAAAATGATTTTTGGTATGTTAATGAATTTCTGTCCAAAATTTCTAGAATTCGAAGCTCCGAACTTTGAAGTTTTAAAGTTTCTAAATTTGTTCATTGTCACGCCTAAAACTTTGGTGGGGCCATATTTTACTGAGCGAATGGTTACTGCAACCACACATTCTCTCCTTAGGTATTACTTGGAAGAATTGAAACGGGAGTTGCAAAATTACGATTGTAAATAAATTTGTTCATTGTCATACCTGAAACTTTGATTGGTTCATATTTTACTAAATAAATGGTTACTACAACCACACATTTCTTTCCTTGTGTATTACTTGGAAGAATTGGAACGGGGGTTTGAAAATTACAATTTTGACTTCGAAAAGCAAATTCGTTTCAAACAATTGACGTATTCAAAATAACTAAATGTTAATTATTAATGAAAATGATTATAAATTCACACTACAGGGTGCGCCACCAAAATCCGGACAAAAAACCATTCAATATTCCCGCGATAATATGCATCAGAAAGATATCGCTTTCAGTGTCTGAATACCTT
>JAPYZL010080944.1:0-13875 GCA_030522825.1 Platygaster orseoliae
TCTGCGAATTGCGCGTCGAAACGCTTTTCTGTTGCTCGACGGACACTCGATCGCTACTTACAAAATTTTTGTTCTTAACAAATAAAAATTTTTAGAATCCAATTTTGTTCTGAACAAAAAAATTTTCCTTGAGATTGTTCATGAAATCATTTACCTTGTGTTTCCCACAATTTTTCAGCAATCAACCTCGTGAAAATCGCGATTTCCGAAATTGCGCATTCTGCCCCACAGGTTGCGCATTTAACCCCAGCGTGGGCACAATGCGCAGAAAATCGTTTTTTTTTTAACAAATATATGAGGCATAAGGTTGAACTAGAACTAAAGCTGCCTGAGGCTAAATTGTAGCCACATGTGTGGGATACAGTATAGTGCCATTTGCAGATCCTCTCAGCCCTTATGCTGCCTCAAAGATTTAATAATATCAAAAACTGCGCATTTTGCCCCAGTCTTCCCTACAATATAATTTATTTTTGATTAAAAATCATAATATAGTACATGTATTTAAAAATATTGTTTTGAATATACATACATGTTGAATATAATATAGTTCAGTTTATGTATATTTAGTTTATTACTGCAAATTATATAGTGAATTCTAAGTTTCAATAAACAAACAATACTGAAAACTATGAGGTGGAAAATTAATTTTGATTTAATTGAGAAATATCGGTTTTCGTTTTGAATCGTTTATTCATGAGTTAAAAACAGATGTATGAAATTCAAAAATTTTTTCATTGATGTAGTTGCTATAAATTGAAAAGTAGAAATTTTTATTAAATTGAAAATTTATAAAGAATCATACAAATATGAGATGTTATGTTTCTAGGCAAAATTATTTAATTTAATGCGATGAAATCATATATTATGAACAAAAATAGAAGCCAATGAAAACATAAATAAATAAAGGAGAATTTACACATAAACAATACTAAATGTTGTTTTTTTTTACATTTTTTACTTTTGATTTAAACTTGTATCTTATATATTAAAAAACCCTTAATATTCTTATTTTGTAATGGCGTGAACATTTGAACAACGTAAATTATTAGTATGTTTTTTATTTCATTACCTGCGTTGATTTGATTGTTTATTTATTAATAAAACTATAAATGATGATTCGAACCTTGAAATAAAGATTTTTAACTTGACATTAAGAAATTTTCAAAAAGGCGTTCCCTTTCGTTGAATTGATCTTTTACATTTCCTGACAATTAAGATGTGATGTCTGACCAAACATAGATTATTCCACTAGCTCGATACTGTATTAAAAGTGTTTTAACGTAAAAAATTGACGTTATACGTCAATTTTTTTTTATTGATTTTTTACGTTTCCTGACAATTTAAATGTGATGTCTGACCAAACGTAGATTACTTCACTAGCTCGGTACGGTATCAAACGTTCAACGTCAAAAATTGACGTTATATTTGAATTTTTTCAATAACAAATAATCACATTTAAAGTTATAATCTGAATTTAATTTTTATAGAGTATTCTTCAGTAACAATTCAATTGTTACTAAATAATACATTGAAAAACGGACCTTAATGCAATTTAGATTCTGCCAATCATCTCAAACAGTAGATAGAAAAAATTTTACCTCAATACTAGGCTTTCCAAAAATGTAAAATTGTTGAAAATGTAAAACAATTTTTCCAATGGTTGTTTTATGTAAAAAAAAGCTGTAAATGTATTTGAAATGAAAAATCGCAAGTTATGTTAGTCAAACAGTAAAGTGTATCAGTAATTAATCATTCAGTGATTTCCTAATTTATTGTAAAAAATTTTTCCTTTGAAAAATTTCTACACAAATTTTACTTTACGCATTAAAGTAGTCAACGAAATTGTATTCCACTTACTCTTAATTTAACTCGGAAACTAAGTTAATTTTTGCAACTCTGATACTTGAAAGCGTCATTCCTCTGAATCTTTGTAATCACAACTGAATACCAAACTTTACTCATTTAATTAGTAAGTTATGTAAAATCCACATTTTTTTTGTTATTCTGCAAAAACAGATACCACTTTCAGAAACTTTATTTTCATCACACAGAAATTTTCAACTACTCACATGCCATGTCACCTGAATAAGTCAAGCACTTTTCACGAGAAAAAGTTTGAATCTTTTTTTTTTGCGAATTATGAAAGAGAAAAGTACAGAAGAATGTGATAAATTTTTCATCAAAAAGTTATTGTGGATGTAGCCGTGTATGAAAAACTTGACGTTGAGCGAAACTTAAAAGTTTTGGAATTCTCGTGTTGATTTTTGAGATGAAACGGTCATGAATAAAACACCTTTACTTATGGATGAAATGAGGATCGTAAAATCCGTTGTGCTTTTATTCGTTGACCTGTTTACTGAAGTTTTGTATATTATTTGAAATTTATTTTTTTATCATATGTTAAGAAAATAATTGGCATGATGTTAATTGTATACGATTTTATTAAACACTGTATTTACTGTGCACATTTTTTTGAAATTCATTACTATAATTATGAAATCAAAAATTTATAGCATCAAATTTTTGAAATTTGATCGATTGTGCACATTTTTCAGAAATTCATTATTATAATTATAAAATAAAATATTACATCAAGTTCTAAGGATTTTGAAATAAATATTATAAATTGATTTTCATATAATCCTGTGTACGTATTCATGAAAATGTGCACAAATTACACCATCCCAAATAATCCATATTAAATAATATTTATCTACTTATATTTATTTACCGTTTATCAAATGAAAAGAACATAATCTTCCTTTTCTATTGACATCACTGAAAAAAGCTCGACCTGACCGAACTTTGCAACTTCTCAACATCCTAAATCCACCAACCGTCCATCACCCGAACGCATGTAAAAACTCTTGTAATCCGACTCCGCGTTCACAAGATTTTTCACACGAAACCAACACGCGTCGTCAGTTTTTGTATCCCGGGAAAAATTCGCAAAAAGTCACGCGCGGACGCTCGCCGAATCGCCGATGTCCATTACGAATTCATGGAAAATTCCCGTTTTTTCCTCGGAAAATATCTACCTGGATCAATACTCGCTCTTATAATCATACCTTGAAGAATGAATGTTCTGATCGATAGAAAACAATTTTGTAAAAGGAAATTTCAGTAATTATACAGATCTGTAACCTATGAAAAAAGTAGTTGATTGAATTATTATTCTATTTTCTCTGATTCAAAATCTGTTATTGTTCTAATTGGAGGAATTTGAGTAAAATTATTTCAAATTTCACAAATTTGAGAATAATTCAAAATTAATTTTGAATAATAGGTTTCTAGGTTGTTTGTATCATTCGAGATTTTTGGAAGAAATTTTTGTTAAAGAAAATTGTTTTGTTAAAAAAACTTATCATGCAGATTTGTAAACTGTAAAAGAACAACTCCAATAAATTATTATTCTATTTCCTTCAATAAAAAATCTGTTAGTCTTCTGATTGAAAAAATTTGACTGGAATTATTTCGATAATTCATAGATTTTAGGTTGTTTGCATCGTTCGAGATATTCTTCGAAAAAAGTTTCTTAAATAGAAAGTTCCTCACATCGACTCATTTCCAAAAACTAAAATAAAATTGAATTGAAATAATCTATTAATCATGTGAATTCGTTTTTTGTTTTTTTTTTTTTTCTTAGAAATTTCAATTACAAAAGAGGAATACGTTTCATTTCACTATTTAATTTTTTCAGTTTATCTCAAGATAAGATATATTATTGAATCTAAAACACTAAAGATAATCTACAATTAGTTCACTTGAATCATTTAAATTTTTTAATTTAGAAATTGCATGATTTTTAGAACTACTAGTTTTCGAATTCCAAAATGTTAGAATATTCAACGTTTCTTTGCTGAAATGTTCATCACCACTTTTTATTACATTTTTTTCTAATTAATCAGAGTTCTATATACATAAAAGCATTCCATGTTTATTTTCTTCTTCAATTTATTACTACGATTTCTGATTAAAAATATCAAGAACCAAAAAAATTTTGTTTGTAACTGAAGCTTTATGTAAACTCTCAGTTTTTATTCATCAATCACAAAATGTTCAAATATTAACTTAGAAATAAAATGAAAGCTGACTCCATTTCATCGAATTTTGAATGTTTTATTTCAACAATCAGAGCGTGAAAAATAAACATCGAAATTTTTCTTCATTCTCTTAAGTTATTTATAGTTTTAACTGTTAAGTTTTTTTCCGGAAGTATAATTTATGTTAAACTTTGATGTATAAGCTAAAGGTTTTCAAATTTTTAACAGCTTAATTTTTCAACAGCATCACACTTTTGCATGAATTTAAAAGAAATTTTCCGCATATGATATAACTTAAAAGATTCCGAATTTTTATTTCAAATTTTTCTATAACATTTTAAAAAATATCGAAAATCTTTTTTGATTATAATTCCAGAGCATAATTTTTAGCATTCTCTATAGCGATCTACAAATGAATTAAAAATCTATAAAAATATTAAAAACTCCAAATCATTGTGAATTTCAATACTTCAGCGTCGAATTCAAGAAATCTGTATAATTTATACAAAAAATACAACAAAATTGTATAAATAGCATAAAATACAGAAATTTCAGATATTTCTAAAATATTCAAGAAATACTTTTTTTTGGATATTATGATTTTAATTTTTGACGATTTAGCTTCAGTAATAAAATGTTTCAATTTTCCAAATTCTCTTAAAATTCTGATTGAATTTATTGAAAATAATGAAAACTCGATTTTTGTAATTTCCAAGTCACTGAGGTAAAAAACTTGACTTTTTTTCATACTTTTAGTATTTTTCATATTTTTTCATTATTCAAACAAATTGTTGAGTTTTCTGATATTATGAATATTCATCATTCAACTTCTTCATACATCTAAATTTTTGAGTAATTACAATCTATTACCCTATACCTATAGATCTGAATCTTATGTGACTTAATAGATTCAATTATTTGCATTTAATTCAAGAATAGAGTCTATTTTCAATTATATGAATATTTAGAACATTTTTATAGATTTTTAAGAAAACATTACCAAGACAGTTATTTTCAAAAAACCTTTCCCGAAAATTTTTTTAAAAAAGTCCAAATAACATTATAAGTAACAAAATACTAACTAAAAATAAATAATAAAATCAAATAATAAGTAAATAAGAATAAATAATAATCAATTAATTAATACATTAATTAATTAAAAATAATTTAAACAAATGACAAGTAATAAAAACTAACAAATCGAACATTCACTAGTCACTTTATATTTTCTACATACATATTTACAATATATTCACTTAATATATTACTATTATATTATATTACTATGATATACTACTATTATATACTATAATACATAATAATATATATTATTATGTAACTATCATATAGTATATTTACTATATATTCATAATTATCCTCTCATTCAAATACATCCATATAATTTACAATTTATAATCACTATGTCAGTAATTTCTTATTAATCATATTCTCTTTCAAATATCCCTCCATAAAATCGCCCGCTTTTCTTATTTTCCAAACCAACTCATCATATAACACGAAATAATCGCGTAAACGTCAGACGCGATATATCCGGAAGGTGGTCGCGCCCCCATGAAAATCGGACAGGGTTAGGAAATCAATATTCGCGACGATACGCGCGAAACAGGAGCGAGGGCAATTGAACGAACGAGGGGGGAGGGGAGGTGGCTGTTCAAGGGAAGTGGGGGAAATAAAAAAATTGAACCGACGCCAAAAGCCATGCCCCCAACACGCATACCTGCGCAACGTATTTTCCAGCAATTTCGTCGATTGTGGCGCCAAGCGTACACCTTCTGGCGCACGCGGGGCGAGAAAAAGGGGGCGGCCGGAACAAAAGGGGTTTGGGGCGCGATATTGACTAAATAATTCAGCGGGTCATTTCCATGGCGGGGGAGGGAGGGGAGGGGAGGGGGGGGTTCGGGGAATTTGCCGGGAAATTTGCAGGTCATTCCAAAAAAATCACTCATCGTCCTTGAAACTTCCAAAAATGTCCTCGAAAAACAATACACAATGACTGTACAATATTCACTTGAAAAATAAAATATTCCCGACGATCTTTCGCCTCATGCAAAACGCAAAGTCGATGTAAAAGAAGACCCCGGTGAAAGCAGTCATGAACGGCATAAAAAGTGAAAAAAAGAGGGGAAAAAAAATCGCTTCGCAGACTAGCCGGAAGGCATCAACGTCAGGATAGTCGAAAGTCGTTGAACGCAGCCGTCGTTCGCTTCAAGTTTTAAGTGGGCCGAGACCTCAAAAGCATCATTAAAGCCTGATCCTCCAGAGTACTATATCGCCACCCTTCCAGTCCGGCGTCGCAACTTTTAACCTCCCCCCCTGCCCATACCTCTACAGCCCCCCCCTCCCCGCTCCCCCCTGATAAATGCCGTTCATTATTGTCCTTCGGGGTTGCTCTTGCGGTCGCAATGATACCGAGTCTTGAGGCTTGAGCCTTTTCCTCTCAGGGATGTGAGTTTTAACGGTCGGAAAAAAACGGTTGGGTCATTGTCATTTCTGACTATTATTTACAGGAGTTTACGGTCGAATTTTGAGATTTTGTGATTTTGTTTTACTGTTTGAGATCGTTATCGGTTAATGATTACAGGTCATGGCCGAGTTTTGATGGGAAAATGGGGATGAACGTGATTGAGTAGAGGATTTTTAATTTGTAATAATTTCCAGTGAAAATTAATCCATTTAGTTATTTAGGGTTTTGTGAACGATAATTTATAACAATTAATATTTTTTGTCTGGTATTTTTGATTTCGATATAAAATGTCTGATATCTAATATTTATAACAGTTGGGATTCCAATTTTCTGATTCATATAACTGAGGTTGCCTCGAAAATAAACATTATTACATAATGTTTATGTATGAAAAATAATATTTTTAACATTATGGTATCATTGTTATATTTTCTATTATATTTTAATATTATAATTATAAAAATAAATTAAAAAATAATAATTTAACAGTATAATAAAAATTTCAATTTTATAGTTATTCATGAACAATACTTATAACATTTGGTATCTGATATTTTTATTGTTTTATTTTTCATCTTCTATTTATTATTGAGATATTTAATATTTGATGTATAATATTGATAAAAACTGAGATTCCGATATTTTTGATTTATTTTACTAAGGCTGTTTTCGAAATAAACATTATTATATAATAATGATTTATTGATAATAATATATTCAACATTATAATATCATAATTGTATTTTATATAACAGTTAAATATTATTAATATATATATCATTATGATATTATAATGATAATACATATTTATGTTATAGTATTTACCATAGTAGAATATTAACTATTGTTAACATTATTGTAATTTTTACCATCAAATATTGCAATCGTTTTTCAGTATCGAATTATACACTTTTTGATGAAAATTCTTTTTATAATATCTACAGCGAACACTGACAAAATTCGTCAATAATTTTCCTAAATATAGAATAATAAATTAAAAATTTTAATTAAAAATTGAAATATTGAAAATTGAACTTAGATAGCAATATTTTATGGTGAATATTAAAATATTTGAAAAATGACTTGTAGTAACATAAATTTTTTGGAAACTTCAAAACAGAACGAAAATTTTTTATCATGAACAATTAGGAAACAAAACTAAATATTCATGTATAGAAATAAATATCGTTGGTAATAATCAAAACGATTTCGAGGTTCTAATGTTTATGAGAATTTTTTATTTTCAAAACATTTGATATCTGATATTCGATATCTAATATTTTTTATTTGATTATCCGATATTTTTGAATTATTATTTAATTGTGTTTTATTCTTCATGTGATATTTTTTATTTTAATAATTAATATCTGATATCTAATATTAATTACATTTGGTTTATGGATATTTCTGATTTATACAAGCTGTCCCAAGTAAAGTGTGACAGCCGAAAACCATAGATTTCTTGTGAAAATCTAAGACTTTTTTCCTTTGCCATTTTTTAAAAAAACTCAAAATTTAAAACGTTATTCAAGCCAAAAATTTTAATAATAAATGCCCTTTATCGACAAGTGGGGGTCAAATTCACAGACCAAACTTTTCCCAAATTTTCTTCATATTTTTCTGAGTAAAAAGTCCTTTGCCACTTTTTACAAAACTCAAAACCAAAAAAGATATTCGAGTTTGAAATCTGAGAAATCTGATTAGTTAAAACTTTCAACTTGAATATCTTTTTTGATTTTGAGTTTTGTGAAAAGTGGCAAAGGACTTTTTTACTCAGAAAAATACGAAGAAAATTTGGGAAAAGTTTGGTCTGTGAATTTGACCCCCACTTGTCGATAAAGGGCATTTATTATTAAAATTTTTGGCTTGAATAACTTCTTAAATTTTGATTTTTTTAAAAAGTCGCAAATGAAAAAAAGTCTTAGATTTTCATAAGGAATCTATGGTTTTCAGCTGTCACACTTTACTTGGGACACCCTGTATAACTGAGGTTATTTTCAAAATTGACACTAAGAAAAAATTATTGTAATTTTTACTATAAAATATTGCAATCATGTTTCAGTCTTAAATATAACATTTTTTGATAAAAATTTCTTTCAAACTTTACAGTCTTTATAGAGTAAAAAATGCTGACGAAATTTGTAAATATTTGCCATAGATAAAGTAAAATGAATGAGTAATTTCGATTTAAAAAGTGCAATATTCGAAACTTAACTACGATTACAATATTTTTTAGTGAATAGTAAAATATTTTAAAAATTTGAAATTTGTAAATATTTGTAAAAATTAAATTATTAATTGAAAATTATTGGTAAAAATGTAAAAAATTTAAAATTTCTAAATATTTTCCATAGATAAAGTAAAATGAATGAGTTATTTCGATTTAAAAAATGCAATATTGGAAACTCAACTACGATTACAATATTTTTTAATGAAAAGTAAAATATTTGAAAAATTACTTGTGAAAACAGAAATTTTATTGGAAACTGTAAAACAAAACGAGAATTGTAAAATATTAACAATTTTGAAACAGAAGCTAAATATTCGTATTTAGAAATTAATGTCGTCGGTGATAATTAAACGAAATCGAGGTTTTGATATTTAAAACAATTTTTTATTTATAACATTTGATTTCCGGTATCTGATATCGATATTCGATATTCGATATTTGATATTTTTATCATTTTATTTTCCATCTACTTTTTATTTTTCTGATATTTGACATTGTATCTGATATCTATAATAATTGAGATTCTGATATTTCTAATTCATACAACTAAAGTTACTATCAAAATTATACACCGAGAAATAAAGCATTGTATTTTTACCATAAAATATTGCAATCGTAGTCCGGTCTCGAATATTATATGTACTCTTTAATAAAAATTTCTTATGTACTCTACTATATCCATAGCAAATACTAACAAAATTTATAAATATTTGTTATAAATATAGTAGAATATCTAAAAAATTTCCATTCAAAAAGTACAATATTCGAATCTGAAAAACGATTACAATATTTTAAAGTACAAAGTAAAATATTTCAAAAATGACTTGCACTTACAAAGAAATTTTTTCAGAAATTGTGAAACATAACGGAAATTCTTTAAATCAACAACACATTTTCATTAGGTAATTTATTTATTCAATTAGGAATCTTTTTAGTATCGAAACAATTTTTAAACCTTTTGATTTTTTCACATTTAAACTAGAAAATCAAAAACACTCAATTCGCATTTCATTCCAGAAATGAACAATGTGGGAAAATCTAAAATTCATAAATTTTCTGGAAACTGTTATTACTCTGTGAAAGTGTTCTAAAAAATAAATCACGTTTTAAAAGATTCTTAGTAACTCAAAAAAGCTGTCCAAAGTTTTTCAAGTCCTCTGTTCTTCATACAGCGAATCTCAAGGATTTATCTTGTGAGTTTCGTGAATAGCTTCATTAATATTGTATAATGGAAGATCCTAATGAATAATGAGAAATGTTCGAAGTCGAATAACGTGAAAACTATAAAAAAAGTTTGAAATTCCAGTAGATTGAAGAGCAGAGTTAAAAACCGTTTTAGTTACTTCAACGATCTGATAAAGTTTTAATGAATGAAGTGCAGCAGCTTCTTCAAAATTATCCTACACTCACCTAATAAAAACAGACCTACTGTTTTTTAAATGACAAATAATACGCACAGAAAAAAAGTTTTGAATAAAAGATGAACTACGTGGAAAAAACACGATACTTTGAAAAAAAAATCAGGATAATAAATCTCACACAGGTTTCATATGAATGTTGAGAACAGGGATTTTTCTCTACTATTGGATATTGCGCGCATTTTCGAGGGGAGAAGTGGAATTTAAAAAAAAAGAGTAATGGGACATTCTAGAGGAAAAAAGGTAATGCACCCTGGGGTTAATGAGGATGTTGGGTGCTCGATTACGCGGAAAAGAGCTCAGAAAAAATGCTATATTCCCAGGTTTTTTCGCAGGGTTACAAGAATATTGTAATCCGGTGGATTTTTCAATGTTCATTCGAATCTTGGCTCAGCCTTAATGAATTAAATACAGATATGTCACTTTCAAAGTTAAAAACTGGGTCAAGCTATGATTTTTTTATCTGCAAATACTAACAACTTTTTATTACAAACTCTCTGGATTCAGGAATGAAATTATTTCACCCTGCCTTTTAAAAAGAGACTTTTGAAAAATAATTATTTTCGTTTTCTTTGATATAAAATACTGGGGACGTTACACTTTTTCTGCACATTCTTCGCCTTTCTTTTTGTAAAGAACAATAGCCAATTATGACAGATACGATGGTATTGGGATAATTTAAAACAATGAACAGACTGAAACGAAAGAAAAGTTGCAATTTTGTGCGATGATTATTTCGAATTGCTATGTGTACATTCAATTTGCAATTGATGAATAGTATAAAAGTCAGAAAAATTATGAATTTACTGACTCGACAAGTTCGCATTGACCAAATATCTGTTTACGTTAAAATTGATTATGTTTGTTCAGCTGCACATTCTTTGATTTTCATCAATTGGTAGGTACATATACAAATATCATATTTTATTGAAAGGAAGCGAATAAACATTCGAGTTTCAATAACCAAATTGATTTTTTCATATTAGATATTTATGTCATTTGATGATCAAGTCATCGAGTAAAACCTAAATTATCCATACGTTTTTGATGGTTGGAAAAATAACTCTTTTTTTCTCATAAAAAATAAATGAAAAAAAAAATACTTCATAGTTTATTTGTAAATGCAAAAAAAATACAAAAACAATTCCCTACATGTTTCTACGATTCTGAATTCCAACACCACCTCAACTACAAACCCATAAAAAAACGAAACTCGATCCTCAATCCCCAGTAACACCCAGAAATAAGTTCTAAAACTCCTTGAAACAAAACCTTCATCCTTCAAAATAATGATTCAACCCTCTCAAACCCAACGAGACGTTCTTCAATAAGCTTTCATCCATTTCTCGCTCGAGAAAAAACCCTGAAATTAGACTCTTCGAAAGTAAAATTCAATAATCATCGGATAACGAAGACCCCGTCATGCATCGATGAGTATTTTATAAAAATGAACAAAAGTTAGGGAGCTATCTTCCAGCGAGTGCTCGAAGGCTTTCAACTTTATGCCAAGGGGATTATTTAAATCCCAAATGGATCAATTAAAACGTATTCCATAAGAACCATCGATCGGTCTGAGAAGAACTGTGCGAAAGGGGCAAGTGTCTTTTCAGCATAGACGAATCATTAACATTTCCCATTGGGAAAACCATCGTCTTTTGTTCTTCTCGCTTGGTTTGTCTACTCGCGAAACAATATCGCTCGAAGGGAATAAACGGGATGTTCCCTTAATAAAAAGGATCGTAAATATTCAGGTGTTCCTTTGCGCTCAGCTCTTTTTAAATGCCAAATTACATTGGGTTGTACTTGGAAAACTGGGGTATTCCAGGGGGTAATGCTTTCTTTCTATCTGCTTTTGCAGACGCGTCTTTCAGGTTTCTGCTCACGCGCATATGTTCTTTTTTATGAATTATACATGCCTAGGTGTGCTCATTACAAGCTGCTTCCATTTCTCGCCTGAAGAAATTTGATCGAGTGGCAGGATGCGGATTGATATTACGAAAAATTTAAAATCGTGGTTTTGGGAGATATTTATGCTTGAGGAGCAAAGTCAGAGACGTAACAAGATATTTTGGCGCCCGGGGAACGATGGGGGAAATGCTCTGCCCCCCCCCCCAAAAGTCGATGACATGCATTTTGGATAATGTTTTTGACATTAAAAATTGTATTGAATTTCCAAATAAGACACGTTGTAGTTTCTTCGAAGTTGAAATAAGATACTTCGAGAAGTGTCTTGGAAATTCAAAATATCTTGAAAATTTTTAAAAAATACTTAAAAAAGTGTCTTAAACACTTAACAGTATATTAGGGTTCCAGAAAAGATACTTTTCAAGAACTTTCAACTCCAAATAAGACTTCAAGAATTTTCTTCAAATTTTTTATAAATCACTTCTAGTAGTGTCTTGGACGTTTAAAAGTGTCTTCGAATTGGAATAGAACACTTCGAATAGTGTCTTGGACATTTAAAATTGCTTTGAAATTCTGAATAAGACACTTGGAGTGTCTTCGAATTTCAAATAAGATACTTCAAGAAGTGTCTTGCAAATTAAAAATATCTTGAAAATTTTTTTAAAAACACTTCGTAAGTGTCTTTGAACCTTAAAGTGTAGTAGAGTTTCAGAATAGATAATTTTCAAGGACTTTAAATTCAAAATAAGACTTCAAGGATTTTCTTAACATTTTTTATAAATCACTTCTAGTAGTGTCTTAGACGTTTAAAAGTGTCTTCGAATTTTAATAAAACACCTCGAATAGTGTCTTGCACATTTAAAGGTGTCTTGAAATTCCGAATAAGACACATTGGAGTGTCTTTTAATTTCAAATAAGAGACTTTACTAAGTATCTCAGAGATTCAAGAGCGTCCTCAAATTTCAAATGAGACGCTTCTGAGTGTCTTAGATTTTCGAGTAAGACATTTTGTAAAGTGTCTTAGAAATGTCCGAATATCTTTGGATTTTTAAAGAGACTTTGAAAAGTGTCTTGAAATTCCAGAAAAGATACTTCAGAAGATCTATGAATTTTAATAAGACACTTCAAGAAGTGTCTACAAATTTGTAATAAATCACTTTGAGAATGAGTGTGTCAGACGTTTGAAAGTGTCTTCGAATTTTCTTAAAACACCTTCAAAAGTGTCTCATAATTCGGTATAAAAAACATAAAACTGTTTTAGAATTTCTAATGAGACACTTCAAGAATTGTGTTGACATTCGATAGTGTCTTAGAATCCTAGATAAGACACTTTGAAGTGTCTGAGAATTGCGAACAAGACACTTTCAAGTGTATTAGAATTTCAAATAAGGCCTTTCAAGAATTGTCTTATGCATTTCTAAATATCTTGGAACTTCGAAAAAGACAGTTTAAGAAGTGTCATATACACTTGAAAATTTCTGAGAATTCCAGAGAAGATACTTTTCAAGAAATTTAAATTCAAAATAAGACTTCAATTGTCTTCAAATTTTTTACAAATCACTTCAAGTAGTATCTTAGACGTTCAAAAATGTCTTAAAAAAACACCTTGAATAGTGTCTTGGACATTTAAAAATGTTTCGAAATTCCGAATAAGACGCATTAGAGTGTCTTATAATTTCAAATAAGAGACTTTACAAAGTATCTCAGAGATTCGAGAGTGTCTTAAAATTCTGAATGAGACGCTTTTGAGTGTCTTAGAACTTCGAGTAAGACATTTTGTAAACTGTCTTAGAA
>JAPYZL010080946.1:0-11470 GCA_030522825.1 Platygaster orseoliae
GTATTAGTGAGTGGTGGGAGGTGTTTCGTAGGACCAGCAGTTTCTCGAGCAAAGCGAGAATTATGGGGCATTTAACAAGTGGATTTAAGTAGGGAAGGACAATTCGGAAAATTTTTTCTATTTTTGTACTGGAAAGAGCAAATCCTAAACCATCGGAATCGATGAAAACCCGAAAAACGATTTTTGCAAACTTAACTCCCTTTCTTCCGCGCACGTCACATATGTATACAAACAGTGGCGTGCAGTTCTTGTTTTCAAAAATACTCGAAAAAAATACGGTTTTACGCAGTTTTTCGTTAGTCGACGATTTTGAAATGAGAAAAATAGTTCTCACAGCCGTAAGAGCAGTTTTATATGATGAATTATTGTTTATTAAAAAAAAAATGACGTTAAGTAAGAGCAAAAACATGTGATAAAGGTAAAAATCGCGACAGCAATTATTTACATGTAGAAAACATGCATTTTTTTCATTTGACATGCTTACAGTTTCAAACGCTTTTTTTGTCGATTTACGAAAATTGACATGCACTCTCTCTTGTGATAGTTATTTTTTGAATGCAAAAATATCCGATTTTAGAATAAAAATCAATTTATGTAGTGTTTTTCAATAACAGGTACCAAACTTCATAATAAATAACGTCATTGATACGTTTGGAAAGTATTCATTATATGATTTAAATACATGACTGTGAAAGTGAATATTTTATCTAAACAAATTTATGAACGATTTTATTTTTACACCATAGAAGTCCATTTGATGATTTTTTAAGTTGCTGAGTTGGAATTTGACATTGTTCTTGTGAAATTCTGTTATTGGATCTAACTTACACGGTTTCTGCACCGGTACAGCTGAAAAATTGGTGCAAGACAGGAGCATGTTTTAAAAACCTAGGCGTGCATAGAAAACATGCAATAGATTTTTTCAAACTTTTATGATATAATTAATATCACTCTTACGCATGCATTTTCAAGTGCAAAGATAGCATTTGAATGGTCAAAATATGGAAGAAATGAGTAAATGTTGTTTATTCAGGAAAGAAGGTGATATGCACTAAATTATTTTAGTTGCCGAAACAAAAAAAAGTATAATTCACATTTTCATCATTATGAAACGATTTCTAATTTAGCTGAATCGTAATAACGATACCGTTCGCATTTTCAAATGCAAGGTTTTCATACGGTTTTCGAACGAGAAATTTTGAAGAATGAAAAAGTAATGAAATCTTTTTCAACCCTCCCCCCCTCTCATCGAACATCGCCAATGTATGAATGCCAGAATTAATAAAAATGCCCTTTCTCCCTTCTTCCGAAAAATCCCCTAACCCACGAATTAATTTTATCCTGCTTTTACTTTCGAGACGATTAAATTTTGACAAAACTTGCATTTGAGCAGGTTTAAACCATGTGAAATTCTTAGGCTTGTTGTTTATTGTAGACAATATGTTATTTTCATAATTCAAACTTTTTCAGTTTATACTCAATAATAATTTTTTTCAGCCAAGTATATTCAGTCCATTACTACGATTGATTAACAGTGTCAATCTTTCATTGCATAATAATTCTGCACTGATTTCACTATTTTTGTATCTTAGTTTTTTCATTACGTTCACTCGCAACTACTATTAAGGTTGTTTATCAACGATGTTCGGCAAGTGGGTAGGGAGGGAGAGGGGTGGGGTTGTGGAATTTTTCGGAAGAAGGTAGAAAAGTCATTTTTATTAATTCTGGCATTCATACATTAGCGATGTCGGCGCAGAGGGGGGGGGGGTAACCTAACGTCAAGTTTTACCGAGGACACGATTTTCGGACTCCGTAGAAAACGCCTCTTATGCTTGAAGTCAACAGAAATTCAAAATGAAAAATAGTATCGAGCGGCAATTACGCCTCGAGTGCGTTCGTGGAAGAGCGCTGGCCCTATCAAACTTTCCTTGCGCTGAAAACTCTTAAGAATTGTATAAAATTATTTTTCATCTCTCAGCACGCGAAAACTTTTGCCTACCAATATTAATGTGGCACGTGGTAGAAACAGCTCGCAGATTTTTCGTACGATGTTGAATTAGCGTATCAAGAATTTCGATCACGCGTCCGAAACGAAGAAAAAGTAGAGACACCAGCCGGAACTGTTAATGCATTCATATCAAGATTCCCATTCAGACACGAAAATTTATCACAAAAAGAGGGTCGCATTTTTCATGCGGATCGAAGGCACATGCAGCGATAGTCTTGTTCTTACGATGTAGATAAGGTTGTTTTAAGAAAGTACACAGTTTCTTTGAATACTCGTCCTGACACATTTGCGTTGGCTGCGACGTTGTAATCTGACTTTTCATCACTTTTCAAATGTTTCAGTTGTATACTGACTGCATTCGAGATTTCAGTTTCCCTCATACTTATATAATCCTTATCAAAAAACTCTAAAAATTAAAAAAAGGTTGCCAGTTAATACAGAACACGATCTAAAAAAAAATATACAAGCATTTAAAATTAAATCAGCATGAAAAAATTTTATCACAATTACTTTGATAATTATTGATTAATATTATAGAATATCAGCAAAATAAAAATAAAACAAAATATACATAAATATATTTTGTATTTATACATTTAAGCTATATATATATTTGAATAACGTTATAAAAAAAAATAATAGGGGAGACTGGGGCGAAATGCGCAGTTTTTGATAATATTAAAATTATGAGGCAGCATAAGGGCTGAGAGGATCTGCAAATGGCACTGTATTGTAGCCCACATATGTGGCTACAATTTTGCCTCAGGCACTTCTAGTTCTACTTGAACCTTATGCCTTTTATATTTATGAAAAAAAAAACGATTTTCCGCGCATTTTGCCCCACGCTGGGGCAAAATGCGCAATTCAGGAAATCGTGATTTTCACAAGGTTGATTGCTGAAAAATTGTGGGAAACACAAAATAAATGATTTCATAATCAATTTAAATAAAAATTTTTTGTTAGGAGCAAAATTTCAGTTTAAAAATTTTTATTCGTTAAGAACAAAATTTTGTAAGTAACGATTGAGTGTCCGTCGAGCGACAGAAAAGCGTTTCGACGCGCAATTCGCAGACATCCCTTCGCGAACAGCCTTGCACGCTTCGAATACTTTTCCACCATCAATCCGCTCTGTTTTGCGAACATAAACGCGAACCATGATGAAAAAAATACTAAGGAAAAAAAAAAATAAACAAATCCAGAACAAATTCGGTATTTCATAATAATTAAAAAAAAATCGTTTAACTTTCAAATTTGATTTAAACAAAAGATGTTGGAAAAAGGAGGCTTTTTACGAGTTGTGAACTCGTAACTCGACCTACATCATATTTACGTTTTGCTGTTCAAAAGTAACACACCACTTTTTTTTCGCTCATCACCCTCATCACATTTTTCAATAAAATGTTTGTTGGCCCCGGCCTCGATACGACCCTGGGTTCCTAAACATTTGACGAAAAAAAATGTAAAACAACAAAAAAGTGAAGGAAACAGAATAACATTACCAAACACAGCGAAAAAATACAAAACAAGTACTGCGCATTTTACACCATAGCTGAATTTCCAGCTTATCAACGTGTGATTACCGTATCGATGACCCGTATCGACAAATCTGATTATTGAAAATATTATAACTAACTATTTACTTTGAAATGTATATAAAACTACAATTTTTTAACTGAATAAAAACGAGAATAAATAAAACAACATAATTTTTAAAAATTATTATAGAAGCAGAAAAAATATTGTCGTATCATTTAATCCGTTTGTTGGAATAACATAAAAATAAATCATGTTTTTTTATTTAAATGAATCTTTCAACTCATTTTTCAATATAGAAGTGGAAATAAAAAAATAAATTACATTTGATTTTTTTTGGTCACAAAAGTAATTTATTTGTTGAGACGATTACAGAAATATAACTAACAATTTTAGGAGACCAATTAAAAATTATTGTTGATTTCATGATGATTGTTATATGAAATAAAACCGTATCGACAAATCTGTTCATTGAAAATATATCATAACTAGCTATTTACTTTTAAATCTATATAAAACTACTATTTTTAAACTTAAGAAAAACTAGAATAAATAAACAACACAATTTTCAAAAATTATTATAGAAGCAGAAAAAATATTGTCGTATTATTTAATCCGTTTGTTGAAATAACATAAAAATAAATCATGTGTTTTTTTTTTTATAAATCTTTCAACTTATTTTTCAATATAGAAGTGGAAATAAAAAATAAAATACTTTTGATTTTTTTTTGGTCACAAAAATAATTTATTTGTTTCGCCGATTACAGAAATTGAACTAACAATTTTAATGTTTTCATGAGGATTGTTATATTACATAATATATCACATAATTCACGATATGAAAAAGATTCTTACATTTTTTTTAACAGAAATTCACGTTTCCAAGGTTTTCCACCAACACAGCAGTTTTGCTTGGTTTTGCTCTCATTTTCTGTTGGCCGAGCTTGTGATCCTGAAAAATAAAAAAAACAACAAAGAAAAAAGTGCTTTATTAAAGCATTTCCATTTAAAAACGTTGTACTTATCTGAATCGTATTATTTTCCGGATCCAAAACAATAGCAACACTGAACTGTCAAACTATAATCTCACAAACAAATAGCTTGTCACTTGAATCTGCCCAATCGGTCAGTAAGTTATCTTATACTCGGCGCGGAACTCGATTATACTTTATCCGAGGTAGGTATGACTGAAGAAAATAAAGAAAAAAAAAAAGTCGCGCTCAAAATACATTTACACAATTTTCATCAAATTTATAGCAATTTGCGAAGAACAAGAGGTCGATTGAGATTTTTTATGAACCCAGGATCTCAAATGTATGAATAAGAAGTAGATTAAAGTTGTCACGAAAGTAAAAAACGGGAAAAACTTTTCGGGTCACGTGACATTTCAGATATTTTTGGCGTTGCAACAGGAGTGGGTCAAGCCCTCACCTCTTGCTTACTACCGCCAGCAATGATTTGTTTTACTTATAACTGGATTTCTCATAATCATATGGATAAAAAGAAGGTGATTAAAATTCCATTAAAAGCGTACATTTCTGAATAAAAAAAAAAGAAACCCAGAAAGACATTTTGCGTTCGATTTGTTCAAAGTTTTCGCAACGTAACTCCATGGCATGAAACAAAGTTGATGACAAGGTACGTCCTCATTCACCTATGCTTTTGTCGACAACAGTTTCACCAACCCAATGAAGCAAAAGTTTCAGCAATATCACGCAAACGAATGGTTCAGTCGTGTATGTTAGGTTAGTGATGAATTGAATGTGCCCAAAATATAACAGCAAACTTATGGCAAACACTTTGTGACATTCGATTGCTCTATTTTTGACCAATATTTGTGTTACAATATTTTTAAATCTACAGAAAATATGAAAAAAAACAGGTAATGTAATGATGTAACGCATCATGCAGCGTGTTTTTTCATGAAAATAATGTTAATAAGTTGAAGATATGGAAAGGGTTAAGAGGAAAATGGGAGGGAATGAGCTTGAGAAGTGAAAACAAAGAATACGTCAGGTTTATTTTAACAATTTTTTTTCAACATATATGTTGCATTTGGCTCGGGAAGCAGAAAAATATTGTGCATAGTTCACTGTTGTTTTGTAAATTTCAATTTGTGACAATACTTTGAATTAAATGCAAACATCTGTTTCAATTCTCTTATTATTCATGATGGAACATAGAAACACGAAAATGTATAATCAAGCACACATTCCGCATAGAATTATACTTCGGTAAATATATAAGATTACCAAATTCGGTACTCACCGATGGTGAAGCACTCAGCCATCGTGAGACGTACAAGAAAAATGTTTGATACGTTTTCATGATTGATCCTCCCATCAAATGAAATATATACATATATACAAAAAATATATACATTCATTGACAACTTTTTACAAACAATAGCTATTGACGTACGTTCACTTTTTACATTCAATGTCGTTATATTTCAACTCACGTAAGGCCAAATTAACCTTGTCATTGATGATTGACTCATAAAATTTCAAAAATAACGAATGATTTTGAGTAGTCATTTTCTTCGAAAACATGTGATTCAGAATTTTCCCACATAGACATTCTAAAACATTTCGATCGAATATCTCGTACATTTACTTTTTGACGACTTTCTTCCAATATAGAACAAACAAAAATACCTCATTCTGTTGAAGGAATACCAACATCATAAAAATCTTTTGATTCGTGAAATTTTCGAACGACTACGTAATGACCATTTTCTTCATTCAAAATATTTTCAACGATGCAGAAACTGTTGTGGTGCAAAATACAACAGTTATTATTTTGTTTCAAAGATAACGATATGTTTCGAAAAAATTTACATTAATTTTATCGATTACATTTACTTATCGTAATATGGGACCCGCCGGGAAAAAAGGGACCTTAGGGAGCTGGACAACATTTTTAACGGCGAACGTTCAAAGTTGATGCGAGTAACGTGAAACTTGTGAATAAAAGGTGCGCGTCGCTCTATTGTGGTGAAAGTAAATTTCCTAGTTTTTTTTGTTTTTTTCTTTGAAAAGAGCAATTCCAAAACTATCGAAAAGTGAATTAATCCGGAAATCAAATTTTTCCCCTTAAGGTCCCTTTCTCCCAGCGAGTCACATATGAACAACCTAAGATTTAAAATTTGTCATATAAATTTGTCATACATAATATACATTTTATGATTCGAGGAATTGCTGTAACTGGTCGTCCGTCATGTAAGCGTTGACGGGAGTTTCTTCGTTATTAGCTTGCTTTATGATTGTATTTCGATAGCGTTGTTTTGAATTTCTTAGCGCTTCTGCTACTGCAGCCTTGAACATTTGTGCGGTTGGTTTATCGAATTTGAGATTGTTGAGAAGTCCTCCTGAAATTTACACAAAAATTTATATAAGTTGTTGCATTTTGAACGTCGTATCGAATTCGATGGTCGTACCATAAAAAGCTTTCAGAACTTTCCGGTTCTCCAATTTTATAGTTGAATTTTTGCCGGACCATGTTATTTTGTACGAGAATTCGTCCGAAAACGTGGCTTGCACCACGTTGTTAACCGCATCTGCCGCATTTTCGCCTCCTAAATATCGGTAGTAAGCCACCTGACAAAAAATAAAATGTGTATTATTATTTTATTTACAAATGAATTATTTTAACTGTAACTCTTGGAATAAAAAATGTTCACCAAGGCTTTGAAGCGATCCTCGTCAAGATTGTCCACCATATCCAGTTCTTGTGTAGAAGTGATTGGCAATCATGACGGCTTGACCGGCATTTCTGCGCTATTTTCGAGTCGTTAAATTTTTTGCTTCATGTTTCTGAAACAATGTAACGTTTTAAAGTTAAAAAGGGATTACAAATCGAATTTACGAATCGAATTTCAAAATTTTTTACAATGAATTTACATTTTTGAATTCGTATTTTTAGAAATGTCAGTTTTGAAAGATAATTGTCGAATGATAGTCCAGCACTTTTCGTTAGAAATTTCATACTCTTAAGGCGAGGGGTTCACTTTCACCTTGGCGTCTCCCTTCCTCTCACGCGCTCTCCATTCTCTGCGTCTTTCTCGCACGTCAACAGCGATCCCCTCACCTTAAGAACTTTTGAAATTTTACGTATCTCCATTATTATTTTAAATTTTAATTTTTAAAAGTTGTCGAGAACAGGAAAATTTTGTTACGAATAGCATAAGTTTAATTTACCTAATTTAGGTGCTTTGAGTATCAATTTTTTTCATTAGAGTATCCATTTTCTGAGATGATTCCCTGCAAACATAAGTAAACAATTTTTAAAAATTCAACAGTTTCTACTACAATGTAGAACAACAAAGGGTTTTTCAAACAAAATAGTAAGCTTTATGGGAATCGTTATATTTACAACTGGTTTCAACAACCAGCACATCAAGTGGAAAAAGCAGAGTAAATATTTCTCAGTGGAGTTTTGCGGTAATGTTATTACGACTTATACAGGGTGTACCGAAATCCCCGTGCCAAAAAAATCCAATATTCCTTATCAAATTCTAAGACGATTTTTATTTTACTACTTTTTACAAAACTCAAAATAAAAAAAGTTATTCAAGTTTAAAATTTAGACAATAAACGCGCTTTCTCGAGGAGCGAGGATAAAAACCACGGACCAAACTTTACCCAAATTTTCTTCATATTTTTCCGAGTCGAAAAGTCCTTTGCCACTTGTCGCAAAACTCACAATCAAAAAAGATACTCCACTTAGAAGTTTCAACCTATCAGATTTCTCAGATTTCAAACTTGAATATCTTTTTTGTTTTTCGGTTATGTGAAAAGTGGCAAAGGACTTTTCGACTCGGAAAAATATGAAGTAAATTTGGGTTAAGTTTATTGCGTGATTTTTATCCCCATTCCTCGAAAAAGTGCATTTATTGTTTACATTTCAAACTTGAATAACTTTTTTGATTTTGAATCTTGTAAAAAGTGGTAAAGGAAAAATCATCTTAGAATTTGATAAGGAATGTTGGATTTTTTTTGGCACGGGGATTTTGGTACACCTGTATGTAAAAATATAGAAACAGCTTATTCACAACTGTAATGTAACATTGAATACTTCAACTTACGTAGCATGACGTTGTAGATCTTGTAATATTTGGACTAACATAGTCAACATAGTTGAGAACATCTCAACAGTCGCATCTGGTAGCGGAACCATTCCGTCTGTTGTTACGTCGATATCGCTCAAGTCATTTTCATCGTTTTCATTGATTGTGTCATCATTTGGCGTAGCCACGGAAATTTCTTTGATTGGAGCGGTTGTTATCATGTTTAACTTGGGAGGATTTATTGTATCTTCGGACTGTGGTGACATGGCATCTAACGTACTTTCGACCTGATCCGTGTTTTTTTCTGGCGAAGTGTGTTCATTTGTGTAGGAACTTTGCGAATTGAGTTTCTGGGTGGCACACATTTTTTGTTTTTTTTTCCATCATCTCTCGAATTTCTTTAAAGTGCCTTTTCATAGGCATTGCAGGCTTAGCCATTGTTCGCGATTGTCCGGAATTATCCATTTTATTTTTTTGACTTCTAGGATCGACTTTCATTAATGGATTGTCAGAATCGGACTCCCAAAAGCGATACGGTAAATTTACATTCCTTTGAGGTCGACTCGATGACATGGCCTGTAAATATACAAAATTACTAAACCACGGTAATGGCTGCGTGACAGAATGTGATCGCGGTTCACTCGCAACTCAATCAAGGTCTGTGTGTAATAATTTCCTGAAAAATAGGGTCATTTCAAATGCAATCGTTCAGGCAGGTGCGGTCATGTCTCTTTTTTTGGATGAAATTTTCTTCAGTTTTTACATCGAAATCGAAAAGACACATATGTGGCGTGGACTGAGAAAACCTACTTAACAGCACATTCCATTAGGCGCATCATTAGGTCTAAGAAGATTAGAAAGGAAGCCTACAGGAATGTTTTGTTAGGTAGGTTTTCTCAGTCCACGCCCCACAGTATTTCTTTTTGCTTGATTTTCAGTTCAAAATCATGATTGCTATTGACAGTACCTGTCATGAATCTGTGGTCTTAGTTCTCGTCAGTCACTACATAGTAGACCACGGGAAGGTTTCATAATCTTAAACCTCAAAATTTCTCTCCGTGCACCGATCTCGGAAAATTGTTTTTCTGGTTTTAGGTAAAAGGTCCCTGTAAAAGAAATAAAATGTAAAACATGATATTTTTGGAAAACATTTTATTTAAATCGTGATATTTTTTTGGACAGGTAATTCGTTCTTGAAAAGACATTTTTAAAGACAAGTAATTTTCGTGAAATTGTATTTCATTATAATCTTCCAAATGTACAAAACATGAAATGAATTTCAACACAAACATTTTGACATCGCGTCGACTTTTTCTTTCTTAATTTATGTTTTCGATTAGTATTACATATTGACACGTGTGACAAGTGTTCTCAATATCGTTTTGAATAAATTCTGGTTTTTGTAATTCCGTGCTAGTGAATTATTCCGAATTCTTCGATTATTTACCAAATTACTTTATCCAAACTATTTGTTTCATTTCAAAGGAAACGTTATTAAAATACATTTGCATATTTCATCTTTGACAAATTTTGAATATTTTCAAACGTGTCTCGTTTAAAAGACCTAAACGAAATCAACATTACAATTATTTATGTGAAATAATGGCAAATTTAAAATATGTGTATGACGTACATTTAGTTGAAGAAATATTCCTCTACATTGATATTTATTTTATTTAGATCAATTCAAACTTGCATGTTCTTATAATGTACATATCGGTTTCATTTTCAGTTTTGTTGGCGCTACATGCATGCAGTGATCGAAAACAAAAATTAAGAATGTAAAAATAGAAGAAATGTCATAACTTTTGTGCTGAAACTTATTTTACTTTTTATACATTTGAGACATGACAATAACATGCAATTTCCAAAAAAGAACTTGTCTTTAAAATTTTCGTTCATAGAATGAATCTTGAACTATTGACGAAAAATAGAATCATGACGATTTATCTACTTATTGTAAAATGATGGAATTTTCATAAATGAATCCTAAAATTACCGACTAGTTGTTACTATTACTTTAAAAATCATCATTCTTCAACAACAAATTGTAGCTATGAGAAGCTACTACATAATTTCGTTTTTATATATTATTATTACAACAAAAATATGAACGAAAAAAAAAAAAACAAAACTGCGCAATTTAATATTTTTGAAGGCAAAAAAAATTTTTTATTCAAATCACGGTACACGTAAAATATTTCCTAAACATATCGTGTTTCAGATTTTTTTTTTAGAGGGACCTTTTACCTAAAAACAAAAAATTTTTGAAGATAGGTAAATTTTCATAAAAATTATAACAATAAAATAAAAAATTAACATGCGCGGGTGGTGCAAAATAAAGTATTTTGCTAAATTTTTCGGAATTCCCCATGATGAAAGAACTTACAATTGGGCAAAAAGAAAAAAAAAGTATCTCATCGATATCGATGTGAAATCAAAAAAAAAAAAAAAAAATTACCTTAACTGCCCGGGCAGCTTCATTTTTTAATGACCCTCATGTATAATATCGAATTACTGCACACTTGAAAGTTGAAATCATTCTTCATAATTTGATACTATTGTTTCATAGTTTATCATACCAATTGCAATTCTAATGTGTTCACATTTGGCTCGTGAAGCAGAACCATACGAGGTTTGTTCAAAAAGTATCGCGAATTTTGAATTTTCGCGGGCTACGTATGTTCGATTTTTGATCTGTTGGTGACGTTATGTTGGTACTCATGACCCTCACTTATGTTGACAATTTCGGCCATTTTGAATGTCCAGTCAGTTTTGACAGCTATTGTGCGTGGGCGTGTTTTAGCTTGTCTTCGATTTTCGTCTATTTCAAAAAATGGATCAAAGAATTTGTATCAAAT
>JAPYZL010080950.1:0-16248 GCA_030522825.1 Platygaster orseoliae
ACAGAACACTAAACCTTTATTCCACTTTTGCCCTCAACGAATTCTAGCGCACCTCTAAACTCAACTTTCTGCAGCTCGTTCTTGCGCTGTGAATATTCCTTCTGTATTTTGCTCAGTAGCTTCAAGCGTCTGACTTTTGCTTTAAGCCCGTCAATTATTTTACTTATCTCCTGGAATGTAGTAGGTATTATTGCCAATACTCGTGATTTTAGTTACTTTTACAAATCTTCTCTGAAAACTTCAATTTTTATAATTATTTATTTAAATTTATCACAAAACTTCACCAGAGTGCAATAAATAAAACATCGTAAATATTAATGAACGTAAAATAATATAATAGCATAATTTGTACGTGATTTTTACAATGTGATTCAGATAAATATCCCTTACAAAGGGCTAGTAATGCGAAAAAAGAGAATAGATTGTAGTTAATGACAGTTATAACGACGCATTAGGCTGATAAATAGTTATGGAGTTTATTGGCGTAAAATCAGGAAATATGACTGCGGTGAAAAGAACATCTTTCCGTAGCGTGCGTGCCGCGTATGGGATCCGTTGTTTTTCCCGGGTCCTGCCAGCCGTCGCCATAAGGATAGAAATATGGAGCCCGAGTTTATTATATTTGCCGGCCATAAGGAGGTTTCATCGGCTATTTTTGTGAAATACTGCGTTCGAACGCCACTCGTGATCACGTTTACCACTTTGCCACGAAACGAATTTCGCCTTTATGATACGTGTATTTATTTTTCGGAGGTATATTTCCGCTGTGATTCGAGACACTGTTTTATCTCACAGTGGTTAAACGTCGGGAAAATAGTCTTTCAAAAATTATTGGCTGCTGAAATTCCAGGATAAAGTATATAAGGGATGAACAAAAAGAAAAATGAAACTAAAATTTTTTTAAAAATCAGAAAGTAAAAATAATTTCACCATCATTTTCAATAGACGTTTTAACCAAGCGTCATAAATATTAATTATCAAGTCTTTCGCAAACAAATCCGTATGAATATCTTACGAAAAGCTTATCAGGGGCTGGGTTTAGACACGTCAGTAAGGCGTCGAGTACAATGTGTTTAACAGGAGATAGCTACTTATCAACATGCTCGCCGTGTTTACATTACACCATAAACCCTGCAATAAAATCCAGACGAAGCGTGATGGTGTCCCGTGAGCTACGGCGCCTTCATTAAAAATGTACACACGCTCGAGGAATCAGTTTACTGATACAGCATTCTCGACAGTTGCATTTACTGAATTCTTCTATACTCCTCAAATAAAAAAAATGTTGTTCTTAAAATCTGCTTCAGTCATTCACATTCAGAATTTCCTCTACACGACACAGTAATGTATTGTTCACTAATTCGAACGTGCCAGGGAAATATTTCGGGAGCAACGGACTTCGCGTTGAAATGAATCCCTTTCATTATGCTCGCATCAAACGGATCTAGTATGGCCGTCTTGTCGAATCAAGCATGCGAATACGTCATGTTCTCTGGTGCTGGTAAAACTGACATT
This sequence comes from Platygaster orseoliae, assembly GCA_030522825.1. Lineage (NCBI taxonomy): Eukaryota > Metazoa > Arthropoda > Insecta > Hymenoptera > Platygastridae > Platygaster > Platygaster orseoliae. Next base: position 1,516 of record JAPYZL010080950.1, read on the forward strand.
CAGATACAATTTGCTGTTTGGAGATGCGCGGATGTAAAATTAACGCGTACTTAATTTATTTCGGGCATGGCCATATCACTCTTCCCAGTGTCTCGGGCTCGCGGACTTCTTTTGCGCGCGCCTCTGAAAGCCACAAGATCAATTAGCTGTCGAGCAGGAAGTCTGCTTCATTTAGTTTCTGTAATAGAAAATGGCGGAGCTCTGGGAATCGGGATGCGCTTTCTGTGATGTCGCGTGTGGTCCAAGGAGACGGTGGGTATTTTCGTAGAAACGCGGGAAACAGGGAAAAATCGTGGATAAAAATTCACTGAGATTATAAATATAATTAATTTTCTTGTTTAGTTTAAGATGTAGTTATTATCAAGAAACAATTTCAAACCAGATATTTTTTGAATATAACTAGAATTTGTATTACAAAAATGAAATAACTGTATTATTAGTAAATTTATGGTAATTAAATTTCACAATGATTGCAGTGTAATAAAGGTTTTTCATATAAATAAATAATGCACGAATGAATTTTTCTTTATGATCAGAAGTCTAAATTCAAGCTTAAATCAAGCAGAAATTTTTCTATGATAAATAATGATTTAAGTCAGTACAGAATTTTGAAAGCACTATGCTTGTAAAATTCGTTGAGTGACCATATGAAATTAGTGTATAATTGAAAGATGAAAAATCTTATCAGATTTACTTTTCGCATTTTGGATGATGATGAGTGAAAGAAATGATCTTCAATAGTTTCATTTATTAATGAAAAATTAATTAATTCTGTTAAACGTAAAAAACTGTATAAATTTTTTTGATTACATATTATTTTTTCAAAAATATAAATGTTCAAACACACAGAGTTACATATAAATCTGATGTAGAATATAATAAAATTTGCAGTTTCAGGGAAAATTACCTAATATTTTTAAGTTCTAGCAAACTAATCATTTAAATAACAATAACGTTATTACAATAGGTTATTACGATTTTGAATTATCATTGATGTAAGTCAAATATTTTACTTAATTTTTTAATTTTTTTATTCTTCAGTGAATCAAGAATATATAAAAAATTTTTGAGTTTTGAAATTTCAAATACTGTAACAGAAGACTAACCTGCTCAATGAATTTTTTTTTTCAAGTAAATGAAAAATTTTGTTGTGAAATTCAATAAAATTTGAAAAATCATAAGTTAAGGTTTCTAAAAATAACGTTATAATTATTTCTTAATCTATATAAATAACATTTATTGTATAATTGAAATATATACATTTGAAAACATGAAATTACTGTCTCCTACGTGAATTTATGGTCATTCAATTTGTCAATAATTTCAGTGAAATGGAGCAATTTTATATGAGTAAATGATGCACGAATGAATTTATTTTTATGATCAGAAGTTAGAATTCAATCTAGAATTCAGCAGATATTTTTTTACCGAAAATAATGATTTGAATGAATCCAGAATTTTGAAAGCACTGTGCTTGTAAAATTCGTTGGGTTACCATACGAAATGAGTGCATAATTAAAAAATGAATAATCTTAAGATATAATTATTTTTTATTTTGATAAAGATTAGTGAAAAAGTAATCTTAAATAGTTTCATTTGAATAAAAATAGAAAATTATTTCTGTTACACTTAAAAACTATGTAAATCTTTTTTGATTACATATTATTTTTTCGAAAATATAAATTTTTATACAACCAGAATTATATATAAATCTTATATAAAATATAATGAAATTTGCAATTGTAGGAAGAAATTGATATTTTTATGTCCTATTAGCAAACTATTCATTTAAATAACAATAATGTTATTACAATAGATTATTACGATATTGAGTCATGATTGATGTAAGTAAATTATTTTACATAATTGTGTAATTTTTTTATTCTTCAAAAAATCAAGAATATATAAAAAAATTTTTGAGTTTAGAAATTCCAAATACAGCAAAAAAAGACTAACCTGCTTTATTGTTTTTTTTTTTTTTGCAAATAAATGAAAAACTTTGTTGTGAAATTCAATTGAATTTGAAAAACCATACATAAGTTGAGGATACGAAAAATAACGTTATAATTGTTTCTTTATCTAAATAAATAACATTTATTATATAATTGAAATATATACCTACATTCGAAAAAATGAAATAACTGTCTCCTCAATGAATTTATAATAAATAAAGTTATCAATGATTTCGGTAGAATGAAGCATTTTTATATGAATTAATGATGCACGAATGAATTTTTTTTTTATGATCAGAAGTTTAAATTAAGCAGAAATTTTTCTACGGAAAAAAATGGTTTTAATTAGTACATTATTTTGAAAGCACCGTGTTTGAAAAATTCGTTGGGTTTATATAAATTGATCTAAAAAGATTAATTTTTCGCACTTTTAATAAAGGTGAGTAAAAAAAGTGATATTCAATAGTTTCCTTTGGTTATAAAAATAATTAATTCTTTTCTACTTAAAAACAATATAAATCTCTTTTATTACAGATTATTTTATCAAAAATATAAATTTTTATACACCCAAAATTATATTCGAATCTTATTTAAAATTTTATAAATTTTAGTTTCAGGGAAAATTTATATTTTAGAATCCTAATAAACTTATTTTCAAAATAACAATAATGTTATTACCTTATTACAATAAATTATTTCGATATTGTATTATCATTGATGTAAGGAAAATATTTTACTTAATAATATAATTTCTTTATTTTTCAATAAATCAAGAATATATAAAAGAATTTTGAGTTTAGAAATTTCAAATACAGCACCAAAAGACTAACCTACTTTATTGTTGTTTTTTTCTAAATACATAAAAAACTTTGTTGTTCAATTCAATTTAATTTTAAAAATGATAAGTCAAGGATTCAATAATAACGTTATAATTATATCTTCATCTATATAAAGAACGTAAACCACAGCAATTTAAAGTGAATGATTTTATTGAGTAGAAAACAAAAAAAGTCATTGTATGATTTATTTTCATTTTTAACTGATTTTAAAGAATAAGTTTTCATAATATCTATAAAAAAATGCATGAAAAATTTATTAAATGAAATATCAGAAAAAAATTATCAGCAAGTAGTTGAATGAAACGTGACTTTTTTTTAAACAGTGTGGAGTAGATGAGCTAAGCTGGTTCTGGTCCCTAGGGTCTTACCATAGCACAATTTTTAAGAAGTTGTATGGTACTATGGTAAAACGCAAAAAACTAATGGTAAATTTTCATTATATAGAAAGATAAGAACTACATCGACCAATGACATATTTAATGAGTAATCGTCATTAAAATGGTAAGGTGCAAAAGGAATGAGCAACTTCCATTGTATTTATTTCCCTTGCATCCATTTCCGTTTTTCTCATGACATAACTTCAGTATATAGTTTTTTGATATTTTTAAAATATATTTTACTTTTTTTTCCATTACTTGAACTATATTTTTTCCAAAATCATCCGAAAAATTTTTTCTAGATATTAAGTGTTTTTACAGTAGCATTGTGATATTTTCATATTTTAATAATAGATTTTTACATCAATATTTTTTAACCTTACACGAAAATTGAAAATAAGGAACAAACTTACGAACAATAAAAAATTCTTTTTTAAACATACTTTGACAAAATCGTATTCATTTCTACGTGACTTTTGGCGTTTTTCCATTGAAGAAACGAAATAGAATTTCCTCTTTACTTTTTATAATACTCTCAAGTCATGAAATTATCTAGTCAACAAAAAAGGTTTTACGTTATTATCTGTTCGGATCATATCAATTTAGTCAAATTTTAACGTTTGAGGAAAAAGTTTGTCGGGATAATGGTTTTTTCGGGACAGTGACCGGGAACCGGGAATTTCCATTGCATCCAATTCTGTTGCATTGTTTTTTTTGCCTCAAATTTACCATACACAAAAAAAACAGTCCATCTCAAAGTTTCAAAAGAATCTCGTAAACCAACTAGAACCCATACCCACTCATTTCTAATTTCCTCCACTACATTACAAAACAAAACCAGAAAGAAAAACTCTAAACTCCAGATTCTCCAAATTTCACCCCGGAGATCTAAAAACCTAGACTCCTCCGCAACTCGGTGCAATATAAAAGTCGTAAAATAGGAAGCAGGTGAGTCATATAATTCGTGGGCCAGCTTCTTCCGGTCGTACGTTTCTTGAAACGTTTAATTTGTTCGCCGGGTCAGGAAAGCATTTTCTGAAATAAATTCCTGGGGGAGGGTCTTCGATAGGAAGCACAATGGTTCCTCTTTTCGACGTCGTGTGTTGTAAAAGTCTGCCTATGTGACTTGACTGCGCAGGTATTCTTTGATAAACAACGGGGCAGGTTGTTCAGATTTTATTTACCAAGCCCGACTGGCTTATCTCCTCGAATCGAATGGTCTGCGTAGCGTTCTTCGTTAAAACTAACACTGAAATACCGAGGGCGATAACAATGTTCTGGCTTCGGTGTGCTACGTCTATCTTAATACGGCCACGTTCCATAAACTTTTATGACCACGGATTGTTCGAATTTCGTTATTGGCCCCGTTGCGGTATCGAGCGTCAGATGAAATTAATAAGGCAAACAGTGAGTAGATAAAAATTATCACCGTGAAGATGCTCAGGAATATATTTCATATGAAATAAATCGAGTAACTTATAATATTTAATACATTTAATACATAAATATACATATAATATATAAATATAACTATTTTGACATTATCATATCATTATAACCTAATGATAATCACTTCATAGTATTTCAGAAGCGTTTTTCAAGAGAAATAATATAACACCATTTTTCAAGTCTTTTTCATACACATATAATGAGTACTATTTATTCCCGTTAATTACCCTTGCACATGTTACGCCAGTAAGCAGATTAAAGTTCGGCGACGTTTCCGAAAAGCCTATGAAAGCCTTGCTCATTTCGCCCAAGCAAACCTACCGAAAAAAGCTTCCCTCCCTTACAGAACAATTCGCGTCACAATGGGGCGGCAGTACGCAGCACACGCGAGAACAGGCAGCGAACAAGTTAACTAAACCAACATCCGAGTGGCAGTCTCTGCGACGCAACCTCTAGATAATCGCGTATACCAAAGTTTCACGGACATTTCGTAATTGTTTGTATACGGTTTGAAAACCGTGAGATTTAGCATGCTTTGCTCGGGGCCTCTTTTCAACAATAGTATCAGGGCCCTTGTAAAAATTAGAACTGTTTTAAACAAAGTTTTTGGATTTGAAGTGCATGACCTTGAACTCGAAGATGAATTATAGTACGAAAGTTTCTTCGTTTTCCGAAAAATTCCAAATACTGCAAATTTACTCAATTTCAGAAACGAATTCTCCAAAAAATTCGCTTTCCAATTCTTGGCCTTTTCCTCAACCAAACCCGGAAAACTGAGACGTAAAAAACAAATTTTCGACTGCGCCCGACGTGGTAATATGTGACCCGCGCACATTCGCATTATGCTGAAATAAGAGAGACGAAGTCTCGTGAGCGTACCTAATGCAGAGAGCGACCGCACGAATTAACGCTCGTTTCCAACGTTATGTTTCCTAACGTGCCCGCGACAATTCGCTGTCTGCCGCAGAGTCGGAGCCATTCCTGCATGTGCCCTAACCCTTTCTCCCTGTCTCTTTGACCCCGAACGCGGCGCAGGGGGAGGGGGTGGGGCGTGAAGGGGGAGGCGGTACAGGGGGGAAGGGAGAACAAGCACGTTAAATGTTGGTAATGTTAACGTAAATAGATTATAACACTCTGTTAAACAGGCAGGCAGGCCTCGGCTCGGCTCGCGAACGGATTACTCACGGATCGTGGACCACATGCCATCCACCGCTCCATACGCGTCGACGACTATGTCCCCGGGTATCTCGCCCACCCCCGGAGCCCACCCACTGGACACGCTGTTCAGGGACGATTCTTTTTATCGCTGCACGTTTTCTTCTAATCGAGGGACGATTAGCTAAAAGGGCTGGGGAAGTGTCCCCCTCCCCCTACCAATCCTATTTTGCTAAACATGTAGAAATAGTAGTATACTTGTAGTGGAGAGTAATTTTTGGCGAAGATGGAAGAATAATTCGATTTTTTGAATAAATTTAATAAATAGTGAAAAGCATTGACCTAGAGAAAAAGACAATTTTGAAGAATACGTGTGAATACGACGTATTATTTTTACGTATCACAGTGTTACAATACAATCGACAATGTTATTGTAATTGATAGTAATGAATAAACAATATACTTACAATGTTACAGTACAATTGTAAGACACTCTAAACTGTCTTTATAGATTAAATGATACATCTATAGAAGTGTCTTGGACATCTCTGAATATCTTGATTTTGAAAAAGACACTCATATAAGTGTCTGAGACATTTAATAGTGTCTTAGAATTCCTAGAAATATACTTTGAAAAGTCTTCAAATTCAGAATGAGGAACTTTCTAAAGTGTTTCAGAGACTTCGAGAAGTTTCTTTGAATTTTTAATAAGACACTTCAAGAAGTGTCTTTGACGTTTTAAAGTGTCTTGTCATTTGACTAAAACACTTTTGATGTGTCTTGTTAGTTTAAAAGAGTCCTAGAATTCTGAAAAGGATACATTGAATAGTTTGAGAATATGAAAGAAGACTTTCTGAGAAGTGTCTTGGACATTTGAGAGTGTCTAAGAATTTTGAAAGAGATACTCCAAAAGGTTTCCAAATTTCTAATGAGGCACTTTCTAAAGTGTCAAAGAGACTTAGAAAAGTGCCTTCATAGCTTAAATAAGATACTCAAAGAAGTGTCTTAGACGTTAACATGTATCTTGGAATTCTTAATTTGACACATTCAAGTGTCTTAGAAATAAAAATGAGACACTTCGATGAGTGTTTTGGATATTAGAAAGTGTATAAGAACTTCGAATGAGACACTCCGAAGTGTCTTAGAATTTTAAATAATACATCTTGAGAAGTGATTTAGAAGTTTCCAAATATCTTAGAAGTTTGGAAAATATACTTAATAAGGGAGTAACTTATAATTCCGAATAAGGCACACTGATGTGTTTTTGAAATTTGAATAAAACACTTTGAAGAGTATCTTGGATATTCGGGAGTGTCAAAGAATTTCTAAAACTACACTTCAAAGGGTCCTAGAATTTCAAATAAGACATCTTGAGAAGTGTTTCGGACAATATTTTTAAATATATTGAATCTTTAAATAAGATACCTTGTGACAAAGTGTCTGGAACGTTTGAAAGTGTTTTGGAATATTGATAAAGATACTTCAGGAGGTTTTCAAATTTCAAATGAGGCTTTTTCTCAAGTGTCTGAGAGACTTCGAGAAGTGTGTACAAATTTTGTATACGACACTTCAAAAGGTGTCCTAGAAGTTTGAAATTGTATTAGAATTCTAATAAAATACCCTACGTAGTGTCCTGAGAAATACTCGACTTTTTCATTTCTGGCCTATATTTTTGACTGAAAATTCTTTCAATTATTACATGTATTAGATGTTTCAAGTATATTAAACATTCACGGACAAGAAACAAAGATTTTACTGAATTTTTATCGTTGGATGTCAAAAAAATATGGAGATTTCAACTTGAGCGTTCAATGGACACAAAGTCTATCTAATTGTAAATACTATCGAAAAATGCAAGACTCTGATTTTCTGACGAATCTATTGAACTGGAAAATATTTATGGATTTTTGAATTCTCAATAATCATAGTCAAAAAATTATTATATCGATCGTCGAATATTTAAGAAACCTTTTCTAGTACTGGGAAAACTCGTAAATCTTGAAAAGTAACGAAAAATTGAAAATGAATCAATAAAAACACAAGAAAAAATGTAGCCAAAAATTAATTATTGTTGATATATTTTCTTAAATTTGAATAAAGGTAGAAGAAATCTGTTATTTATGAATTCTCAAGCATAGATTTTCATGTATATATATGCCAATCTGTAAAAATAGTCAAAAATGTTCAAAATTGTATTGGTTCTGTGAAAATAGAAAAATACTTACTGTACAAAAAATCTATTGAATAATGAATCGTACAACGTTCAATTATAAAAATCTATACATATAGTCAATGATAGAAGTATGAGCAATCTATACAAATTGAAAAACAAATCTGCAAAATTTTCTGAAAATTGGAAAAGAAAAAACAATAAAAATAGTACCAGTTTTACAAATACGATATATTTACGTAAATGTCATTTTATCAAAAATCTGTTTAAATATGAAGAAGCTATAAAACTTTGAATTATGCAACATCGTATTTCAGAAATCTAAGTAAAAATATGTTAATGTACTAGAAAATTCTTAACAACGTAAAAATACTGAGTTAATTCAAGAATAACTGATAATTTCAGAAATTTTAGTACTACAAGATTTTTCTGAAAATTCTTCTATTAAAAAATTCATAAAACTGCAAGAAATGAGTAAAACTTCGAGTTTTAGAGTAAAAAAATGATTGAATCTGTAAAGTTATCCTTATATATGTACAAAAAATCTGTATGAATGCATTATATTTTACAGATATGGTCCTTTTTTAAACTGAAAAATGAAAGAAATTTTTTTTTCATTCACTTTTGAGAATTATATGTAATCTTTTATTACAAAATCATATTTAGAACTTGAAGAAACAAATGTAAATCAAAACAGGAAGAGTTTATTTTACGCAAATCATGTAATACCTTTCAGAATACTACGATTTTTCGGTCGAAAATATGTTTGAAAATCGACAAAATCCAGTTTATCACAAGGGTACAAATACTTTTAACTTGCATTGGAAATATATCACAAAACATTACACATTTAAATATGAAAATATCGAAACAAATCGTATGGCGGTCTTCAATTTTTCCAATTGAAGAACCTTCGTTACTTAAATATATAGTAAAATTGTGTCTTCTGTGAATGTTCAATATTTTATTCAATCAGAAATGTTTAACAATAAGTTATTATTCATTTGACCATTCTAAAAGTTTTATTTACATATTTTTTTTACTATCTATGATTGTCATGACGACTTATAGTAACAGAAATTTTTTTATTAACTCTTATTTCAAACAATTTATGTTTCAATTCGAAAAAACATCGTAAACACCCGTCCTATTTGCAAACATTTTCGTTGTTCGCAAAATTTTTACTGTTTATCTTTAGACGTGCACAGAACGAATCATTAGATTTTTGCCAGGATTTTTCTTTGTCCACAATCATCCGCGCGGCGCTGGCCTTTTCTTTGAATACTAACGAGACGGAATGTTCGCAAAGGGACAAAAGAAAGTGTATTTAAACGCGAATATTTTTCCGTGGGTGGAACGTTTGTATATTTTTTATTTCCTTATGGAATTACAATCACGCTTTACATCCATTTCCCACTTCCTCGAGCCCCAGCGTTTCCCTTCATTCTCACGCACGGCAAACGACTATATAACATTTTTACGATCGACTTCATCCCCGTTTGAAAAAAAACTCCAACGAAGAAGAAATACGTATTGACCGCGTTACGTTCAGCTCGTCTCGACATGTTTGAAAAACAAACATCCCGGGGCCCCGAAACTTTGATTACCATTGCAGGAAGTTTGTTCACGCCTCGGATGTTTCGTCGAGGTATGAGGAGTTTTATCGCGATTAAATGGTTTGGCGTCACAGATTTTTGGAAGAAACGAAAGCTCTTTGACCCCAAATTAGGTTTTCAAAGTACATAAAGTCGAAAAAAAGGATTTTCTAGACGTTTTTTACAGATTTTTGTACTATTTTAGTCATTAGAGAATGTTTTTTAACATAATGTTCTTATATCTCTCTATATTATAAACCCCCCCCCTGCCGCCACCGACATTTTTAGTCCTGTGATTTTTAATTCAGTGACTTAAGACTTAAGACTTAACACTTAAGTCTTAAGTCTTGAGAGTTAAGTCTTAAGTTTTAAGTTTTAAGTTTTAAGTTCTAAGTTGTAAGTCTTAAGTTATAAGTTTCAAGTGTTAAGTCTTAAGTTATAGGTCTTAAGTACTATGCCCTAAGCCTTAAGTCTTAAGCCTTAATTTATAAGTTTTAAGTGTGAAGTGTTAAGTTTTATGCCTTAAGTTTTAAGTCTTAAGTGTTATGTCTCAAGTTTTAAGTCTTAAGTGTTATGTCTTAAGTCTTAAGCCTTAAGTTATAAGTTTTAAGTTTTAAATCTTAAATGTTATGTCTCAAGTTTTAAGTCTTAAGTGTTATGTCTTAAGTATTATATAAATTTTTATCATAAAAATTCCTATGGATTACTCCAATTTTCTTTGTAAAACTTTCTGACGAATTATTGCTATTTGAGAAATTTATCACTGACACGTCTCTCGATCCGCAAAAAGTCGCGTTTTTACGGAAGACTAAAATCATTTATATGCTATAAATGGGAGCTTATTGGCCCGGTAAAGCCTCTTTGGTACCAATAAAAGCACACTTTCTCCCAGAGTAAACATGGACAGTCACTCGGGTCATATATTTTTTTATCTCTTATTTACAACTCTTTTATCTACCGATTCCATCTCAATCAGATCACTTTCTATGTTGCGAGAAAAAAATTTGACAGAGTTAAGATGTGGGGAGTCTGAGAGCCACTAAAAGCTACGTTCGGAGTTTGCTTTTAGTTTTATATTGTTCAGGTATTTATTGCTCATGAAGTCAAATATTTTTTCTTCATATATTAAAAATTGTTTTTTGTTATAATTGTTAAGTAATTATCAGGTTTAACATAGAAATAAATGATAAAGAGAAATTTCTAAAAATTCATTCATTTTTCAAATTTTATAAGTTTACGTAACGTATTTGAATATTTATAGCAATATAAGCTATGAAAAACAAGAAGACTACGACGGGTTGCGCTAATTTTCTAAAATTTTCATCATTATTGTAAATTTATTATCTACTTGAAGTACTTTTTTTTTAATAACTATTAACAATGTCAATAAAATAGTCAACTTATACGTCAAATACACGTATATTTTTTCCAGTTTTTCAGGTACCGAACATGCCGAAAACTCGATTTGTCCTTGTTGTTTTGTGCTTTCTGCGGGTACGACTGACGTCATTAAACATCGATATGAAAGGTTTTCGTATTTATTTTAGATTTCAAATGCGTGGTTTCCAATCAAAAAGACTTTTTCTCAAAGTTGTCGAGAAAATGGTAATTTGTTTAAGTTTTATGTGTATTAATTTGTATTTTTTAAAGAGAGGCCCAAGTGTATGTAATGACGATTTTGTTCATTTTTGAATGTTCCTGAATCAAAAATTTTTACTGCTTCAGTCAGAGGCGTAGACAAAAAAAAAATTTTGGGTGAGAGTTTTTCAGAAAAAAACATACAAGTATATGTCTTTCAGGTTTTTATAATTTTTGATCGTTAAAGATGTAGTTTCCAATTTTTTTGAAGTCGAAAGTTATATTTTTTCTCATGTTTATTATAATGTGATGTGATTCAATTTTCGTGATATTCAATAAGCTGGGTTGCGAACTTTTTTCTCTCATGCTTTTAGTGTTTTTAAATAACCTCACGGAATTTATGATTTTCTTTTAGACTTTTATGCATTCACTTTTTAAAGATTTTGGAGAAAATTATAGTACACAGATTCCATGAATTTAATATGCTATAGTGTTGAAATTTTCTTATTGGCATCATTATTTGTCATTAATAATTTATCATTTACAGCAATATGAACCATTTAATGCTTTAAAAATGTTTAGTTATATAAATTATATAGTCTGAAATTTATGAATATAATTTTATTTCAGAAAAAATTGTTCTCAAGTTAAAATAATGATTATTTTCAGTCACATAAACTAAAAATTCTGGAGTTGTGTTCAACTTTACTGTTTTTTTAAATAAGTACTGCCATTTTAATGGATTATTTTTTTATTATTATCACTTTTGTCTATTTCCGTGAAATAATATTGTAAGGAAAATTTTCTTTGTATAATTTTTACGACACTCTCAAATACCGTACTAATCCAAATGGAAAATTTATGTCGAGTCATAATATATAAAGTTTTTTGGTTGTTTCAAAATTAAAGAAGAAAATTATGTTACATCTTCGTGAGTTTGTAACGTCGAAATCTGAGTACCTCAGACAGCAACTATATCAACTAGTACATTATGTAACATAGTGCAAGTGTTGAATTTGGCGAAGACGAGGGTTCAGGCCCGAGGCGAAGCCGAGGATTTGAATCGTCTTCTCAAAATGAGACACTTGCATGAAATTGCATACAGTATTTTATGCGATTCTAGTCTCAAAGCCCGTCCAAATGTAAAACTTTGAGGTTAGAAGTGCATAAAAGAAATTTATTATCTGAAGACTGACTGACATAGCTCAAGTTTTTTTTCTTAGCTTGTTCGGAAACTTAAAAAACTTGTAGAAAAATTACTAGCTTTTATAGATTTGTTTTTATAATTTTAAAATATGCGATTTCTTTCGAGCAACTCTTGCATTTTTAGTTTGCTTTTTTGATAAATAATTTTCAAACATTCTCCTTTTTTCGAGACATTCCTATAGCGAACTTTCGATTGCCATAAAAAGCTATCTTTTTTCTTTCTCAGAATTTTTGATGACACGGAACATTTTTCACTATTCACAATTTTGTTTCGGAACTATAAAATATTCGTGAAAAGTGTATAAACTGAAAATTTTTTTTGAAATCATTTAAATTTTAAGAATGATCTAATCAAAAAAAAAAGAAATTCATGAACATAATTAGTTTTGTTCGTTGGTAACTACTTTATATTTCAGTGAAGGTTCTAAAATCACTTATTCAATGCAAAAAATCGCAGTTTTATCTCCTTATAACAAAGTTTTTTGGATTTGTATTAGCAAAATAAAACAATAGTACCCAGTAAAACAATAAAAACAGTATAACATTAGCAGAATTTTTTTTTGGCAGAACATATAATGTTACATAATTCTTCTCTAAGAATGCGCTTATCTTGTAAAAAAATGCGTTGCTGTTTATTCGACTTTCTTTTGAAAATGCCAGTAGCCAACGAACCCCGGTGCTTCCTATAATATCAACACCTCAAATCGAATGATAAAAAAATGCAACAACAAGGAGAAGATTGGTTTTCATTTTTCGATATCTGACAATTTCATATGTAAAACATTCAATACAAAACTCATTTCTGCTTATACAAACGCAGTGCATCTTTAATTTCTTCGTTGCATGTTTCGACTACACATTTTCCACGTGATCCGTCTGGTTGCACCATTTTCCCCTCGCATTCCGTGCATGCAGCTAAGTGACGACAGGGCAGAAAAACTTCGACGGCTTCTTTTTCTCCGCAAATTTTGCACATTTGATTGGAAACGGTTCGATTTTTATCAGTTTCTAGACGAAAATATTGAAAGGCCTTTTTGAACTACACGAAAGTTCTTGAAAATTATGATTGATTATATGACAAATAACGTTTACATATACACATTTCTTTATACAGGGTGTTAGTTACAGCCAAATTTGAGAATGACTTTTTTTCTGATTCCCAGTATGTCACAATTCATGTTGCCAGAATAATCTTTTCTTCAAATCTTGTTGCGCTCTTGCTAATCATAACTGAGAAAAGCCCACTCTGATTCTTTTATGGAGAACACAAATGTTTTACGTACGTTCAGCAAGTTAGCAAAAGGATTTGAAGAAATTTTGATAATTTTCGACGTGAAATGGAAGTAGCTGGAAATCAGAATCAAGTCATTACCGACTTCCGCGTTGACTAACGCCCTGTTTGAAATCTTGATCACCGTTTTCATACCAATTATTATCAGTTTCTCAACGTTATCCCGGCAAAGAGGGCATTCCTTCTTTGACATTAACATCTTTGTGCAGTTCCAACACGCCATGTGACCACACGGCTTGAATGCAACTGATTTTCGTCGTTGCAAACAGTAGAAACACACTGACTGATTATCTGTTAGGGAACATATATTTTTGCGTTACTTATCATTTCTCATGCACAAGTTCAATATCCGTTTAGCTAAAGGTGGCGATCGCGACATTGTGCGAACTATATTTTTTTTTTATTCTCGGCTTAAGGTCGATCAAAGAGAAAAACTTTGAGGTTAGAAGAGGATAAATACTATTTTCATGCAAAATTGACTAGATCGGAGCACTTTTTAAACCAGCAGTCGCGAGGAAATCTTCTAACTATTGCCTCGTGATAGTCGACATTAACTTAACTTTTTATAGAACTTTAAGCTGCAAATACACGGTAAATAAGTATGAAATTTTGTAAGTTAAAAAATACGATACCCTGGCGATAATTTTCATCATCATAATTGAATTTGTTTCTCTTTGGAAACTTACTTTCATCATGCACAGATACCTCCTCATTTTCCTCTGGTGGATTTCCACAAACTTGTTGTAAAAGCGTATTATCTGCAACGTCAAGACCTTAAATCGTATATATTATGATGATTACTATAATCAGAAGTACAGAAAGAAAAATTCGATGCATTTTAAAATATTTGACTGTCGCTTCATTGAAAGTAGAATTTTCCTCTTAATCGAAGGTAACGATTGGCTACTTACGGATATGTCCCAGTAAACATTCGTGATGTCAAATGAAATCACTGTGCTATCACGATGTCACTGCGTGACATCATTATTCACACAGTTGTTTCGTCATTACACAGTCATTAGGATGTCACGTCGTGACAACGAAGAATCGTGTTAACAGGACGCGTGCGCAGATCTTCGATAATCGATAGTCGCTAACCTCCTTTATCGATTCCCTCGGTG
>JAPYZL010080970.1:0-17447 GCA_030522825.1 Platygaster orseoliae
CGAAGTGAAAACATAGATGTGAAATCATTTGGATTTTAATATGTAATGCAAGAATGACAGACAAGCGTCTTTTTTTGCACGTCTCTATTGAAAAAAATTGTATACACATTTTTTCTATTTTTTTACGTCTCGCGTGAAGGCGCCCCTCCAGACTCGGCGCCCCATGCGGTCACGTTGTTCACGTTACGGTTAAGCCGGCCCTGATCATCATTTATACATATACTGTTTTTGACATAGGTGTATGTTTCCTTTTTTCTCCTATCAAAAATTTCTTTGCAAGGTTCCTGCATCGAAAAATCCGAAAAACACCTCTTTTTCAACATAATAAATTAGTTCATACCTTCAGCAGCTTAGTTTTCGAAAAAAATTAAATATTTACAAAATAAACTTACCGTGCTTTTGGAGTTCTTTTTTCAAATACTGCATTTGACTGTCAGCCTCGATTTGCCGCATGTAATATTTTTTCATCTGGTCCTTCATCATTTTCAATTTCTTCTCAGCGAATCCTAAATCGTGAATCTCCAGCTCCGAATTATCGTCATGAGAAGGGTTATATTCGCAATAACAGCAAAGTTCGCGATGAGATTCGACGCCATTGCAGTTACAAAGGTATTTCAAGCCCGCATTTCGACCGGCCATTTTGTCGGGTTCTAGCTCAACGGCGTGAAACCGAATTTCCGCTATGGGGAATTCGTTGATCGAAAAAAAAGCACTTTCGGAATTTGGAAGCAAGATTTTAAAACAAGGAATAGTTTTGACAGGCGAAGGTTATTGACACAAATATTGTGAAATTGGTAAAACAAAAGATTTGAGTTTGTGAACGGAATTTGGCGTTCTATTTTTCGTATGATCGAATTTGAGCAATTAAATTAATAATAAAATACAAAAAAAATGAAATTATGATAAATTAAATAATTTTTTCAAGTTTTTTTTTTTACTTTAAGCATACGGCATTTTTACGCTTTGTAATTTTTAAAATTTGCAATTTTTTCGCGATTTTATCGCAGTTTTACGATTTTCCAAATATATTTTGAAATTTGTAATTTTTGATCGTTAGTAAACTTTTTCATTTGTTTAACTTTTCGTTGGGATTTTACCGAATTCTGTGGATTAAAAATTCAAATTTCACCAAATTGTATTTTTAGAAATTTTAAATCTGTACATTTGAATAACTTTGAAAAATAGATAAAGTTTTTTTAAAAACGTATCCAGAAATAATTTATCTGAACCCAAAACTTACGGGAACTTTTACAGGTTTTTTGTACAAAAAACAAAAATAAACTGTTTAAACTAGAATAAAATCAAAAAAATCGAATTTGAAAGTTATAGACGCATTCTAAAAATTTGAAAGTATTTGGATTTTCATAAATTTCATTCTTTAAAAAATTTTTTTTTTATATTTTAAAATCGTTGAAAATAACAGATTTTAAGTGTATTTTAGATTTAGAATGGAAGATATTCGATGGACTAAAAAATTATTGAATTTGCAAAAGTTTTTCAACATTTTCGGTAATGTTGACATTTTCTCGAAATTTTCGATTTTTTTGAAATTTAGTTTTGAAAATGTTAAAAGTTGTATCAGGATTTCCGAAGTGGCATAATTTTCAAAATTCTTTAAAATGTCAAAAACTCGAAACATTTCCGTTTCTAGAATTTTTGAATTTTTGAAATTTTTCAAGTTTTTATTTGGATATTTTGAATGAAGATTTGAACTAAAAATTTAAAAAATCAAAATTAACAGTTTGTTATTATATGCCAATAAAAAAAAAATTAAAAATACATCATCAATTTAAAAATCGAAAAATCAAATTTGGAAGTCTTATAGAATCAAAATTTCAAGTTTTTTTGTTTTCCGAACATTTCATCATTTCAAAAAATTTCCATGTTTTTATTCTGAATCTTAAATAGACATCGCAATTCAAAATTGAAAAAATGAAAATTGAAAATGAATTTATAATTGAAAATTGAAGAAAAAAATCGATTTATAAAATTTTAGAAATCCAAAAATCTCTGAAGTTTTGATATTTTTATGAATTTTGCCATTCTAGAAATCTTTGAAAATTTCAAAATCGTCGAAAATTACTGACGTGTTTAACGTACTTCAGATTGAAAATTAAAAATATCTGGAAACTTCAAAAATTTTTGAATTTGCTAAAGTTTTTTAAACTTTTCAGGAATGTTAAAAATGTCCAAATTTTTTACTTTTTCGTAATTCAAGTTTCAAAAAATTGAAAACTTTACAAGGATTTTGGAAAACTTGTATGATTTCGAAAATTGTCAAAATCCAAAGTTTTTAAAAATTCTCTACATTTTCGTGTATGAAATTTTCAAATTTCAAAAATGCGAAAACTGTAAGTTTTCCAATTTCTTAAATGTCCATTATATACAACATTTCAAAAGTTTTTTGTTTTTCGAGCATCGATTTCAAGAATTTTCCAAGTTTTTATTGGAGTTTTCAATTTACATCGCACTTCAAAATGTAAATAATTTAAATTGGATTAATAATAAAAAATTATAGAAAATTATATAAATTAAGAAAAATCGAATTTGGAAAGTTTCAGAAATCCAAAAATCTCTAAAGTTTTCAGATTTTCATAAATTTTATCATTCTAGAAATCTTTTAAAATTTCAATATCATTGAAAATTACTGACATGTTCAACGTACTTCAAAATAAAAATTGAAAATATCTGTAGACTTTCAAAATTTTTGAATTTGCTAGAAAGTTTTTCAAGCTTTTCGGGAATGTGAAAAATTTCCGAATTGTTCACTTTTTCATAGTTCAAGTTTCAAAAAATTGAAAACTTTATAAGAATTTTAGAAAACTCCTATAATTTTCAAAAATCCTCCAAGTTGTCAAAAATTTTTAACATTTTCGAGTATAAAATTTCAAAATTTCAGATATGCAAAAACTGTAAGTTTTCAAAATTCTTCAAATTCCATCACCCCCAAAATTTCTAAAAGTTTCCAAGTTTTAAAAAACGCCCAATATTTTTGATATTTCCAAAATTCCAAAATTTCTTAATCATACAAAATTGTCCAAAATTACCCACATTTTTTACATTTTCGAATTTCGTTAAATCTTATAAATCAATGAAGACTAAAAATAAGATTCATGAGTAATTTATAAAATGCATACTTGCAAAATTCTTTCATTATTATGTCTCATTTCAAGCGAATTCTTTTGCAGTTTTTTTGCACAAAACACCTGTAAAGGTACTGTAAATTACAGTACGATCAATAAATAGATTTTAAATCGAATGATTGCATTTTTAAGTATATAATAGTATATTACATTACTAGGACGATAAAATCATTTTTCACGAGTGTGAGGGTTGTGATTTTCTTATTATTTATTTGATTTCATTTTTTTGAGTTTAATTTAATTTATTTTGATTTTTGATTGATTGTTTTTTTTTTCGATAGAATTTAATTGCATATTTAATTTAAGTTTTTATTTAATTTAATTTTTTTGTTTGTTATTTTTAATATAATTTTTTTTTCAGTTTAATTTTTCATTTAATTTTTTTTTATTTATTTTAATTTTGTGTAATTAAATTTTATTTTTCTGAATGGAATATATTTTTTTATTTTATTTTTTATTTATTATTCATTTTTTCTTTCATATTTATCATCTAATTAATTCAAAAATCATCATTATCAAAGGAGGTGGAGATTAAACGACTTCCTAATGAAAATCACGTTATTACATCTAATGTAAATGCAGTGAAATATTTTCGTCTGAGCCAGTGTCATTTCGAACGTTTATTTTCGCTATTTCGTAAACCAGGTAGGTTCGTTATAACAATATTCTCATATCGTTGCCGATACTTCTTCCATTAAAATGATCATATGTTATTAAAAAAAAATTATATATTCCAAGCCTTATTAGTATATTATTTGTGATGACAACTATAAGAATCACGTTCATATATAACCCTTATAAATCACCAAGAATTGAACAATTTCATGTTGTTTTTTTTACATTATAAACCGTCAGAAATGCTTCTCTCTTCCGCCTCTTCCGCAACTCGCCCGAATCGCCATTTTTAATTCACGCATTTTTTTCCTTACATATTTATAATGAACTTCATTCAAGTTATGTACATCTATGTATACAGCAGCAAAAAATGTCGAGCAATAGCATTCTCAGTTTAGAAATTTTTTTTCTTATTGATATTGTTTAATCAATAATAAATCGAGTTTTTTTCTTCATATTTCGTTAATGAAAAGCTTTTGCTCAAAGTTGAAATTTGTAAAAGAAAAGAACTTTAAATAAAGAAATTACCTTTATTAATTTTTCAATTACCAAAATTACCTATTGAAAATTGAAAAAAGTAAATTATACGTTCAAAAATTTAAAAACAATAAACAAATAACAAACTCACAAGTGGTGACAATGAAAAACGTGCTTTTTATTTCATTTCAAGTTCTTCTTTCGCTTCGCTGCTTATTAATCCTTATACCGCTCACCGATTTCGCTCGGGAATTTCGTAACCGTCGTTAAAATCTTAGATTTACAATTACTCGTTTTTTTTCCACACTTTTTTTTGTGTTTGCAATAGTTATAATTACTAAGAAAATTACAATAATTTCCAAGTCGCACGTCCGGTTACATTGAACTTACGAAATATAATTTTACTGACGACACTGTTCTTTTCTGAAATCTCCTCGTTGCTGATTTGGAATTACATGGCGAATGTTCGCGAAACGAAAAGGAAAAAAAGGACCTTTAGGCAATAATTTAGATCCGTGTCGAGGAAGAAGAGAGAAAGTGCTGATTGGGACGTACGCACTTCGAGTTTGGTACTGCGTCGAACAGAGAGAGACAAAAATTATCAGCCGTGGAAAATGACTCACGGTGTCTCTTTTCGTCTGCGAATTTCGAATTTGCAGGGTTTTTTCGTCGCGAGACAATATTGTGGTGCACATGATTCGACCGTGTTTCCGTGGCTGAATCTTTTTTTTTGCGATGCTGATTTGTCAGGCATGAGGAATTCTAGGGAGTTCTGGGGAATTTGTAATGAAATTTTATGGTTTTCCCTAGATTTCCCCATAAATTCCACAGATTTCTCCAACTCCCTAAATTCCCCAAGATTTCCCCATAAATTCTCCAGATTTCCCCATAAATTCCCCAGATTTCGAACATAAACTCTCCAAATTTCCCCACAAACTCCACAGCACTTGCTAGAACTCCCCACGTCCAACAAACCATCATTCTAACAAAAATATTCAGCCGATTCCGATGTGCATATGACACAGTCCATAACAAAAACTGCACACAAACAGTTCCTATAGCTCCCATTACTTACCGTGTCATATGTCCTTTGCGTTCGGGCTGAATCTTCTTTTTGCAAGTGCTGATTTGTTAGACATGGAGAATTCTAGGAATTTCTGGGGAGTTAGTTATTAAACACTAGGGTTTTCCGCAAATATCCCCATAAATTCCCCAGATTTCTCCATAAACTCCCCAGATTTCCCCACAAATTCCCCAGATTCCTCCAAATTTTCCCATAAATTCCCAGATTTCCCGATGAATTCCCCTGATTTCTCGATAAACTCCCCAGCTTTCTCCATAAACTCCCCAAATTCCCTAGATTTCCCCAATTTTCTCCATGAATTTGCCAGATTTCCCCATAAATTCCTCAGATTTTCTCAGAAATTCCCCAAAACTTCCTAGAATTCCCCAGTCTAACAAATCACCATTCCAACAGAAATATTCAACCCTTTTCGTTAGGCAAATGACACGGTCAATGACGGAAACTGCACACGCGCAGGTCCCATCGCTTCCATTGCGAACCGTGTCATGCCCTTTCCGTTCGGGCTGAATCTTTTTTTTTGCTGATTTATCAGACATGGAGAATTCTTGGAAATTCTGGGGAATTTGTGACTAAACCCTAGGATTTTCCCCAGCTTTCCGCATGAATTACCCAGATTTCCCTAGAAACTCCCTAGGTTTCCTCAAATTTCCCCAGATATCCCCACAAATTACCCAGATTTTTCCAGATTTCCTCATAAATTCCCAAATTTCCCCAGATTTCCCAAGACCTTCCTAGAATTCCTCACGTCTAACAAATCAACATTTCAATAAAAAGATTCAACTTTTTTCGTTAGGTATATAACACGGCCCATAACGGAAACTGCACACGCGCAATTCTCATAGCTCCCGTTACTGACCGTGTTATATGATCTTTCCGTTTGGGCTGAATCTTTTTTTTCAAGTGCTGATTTGTCAGGCATGGAGAATTCTAGAAATTCTGGGGAATTTGTGATTAAACCCTAGGGTTTTCTCTAGATTTCCCCCAAAATCCCCAGATTTCCCCGTGAATTCCCCAGATTTCCCACAAATTCCCTAGGTTTCCCCTAAATTCCCCAGATTTCCTGCAAACCCCCCAGATTTCCCCATAAACTCCCCAGATTTCCCTCAAAACTCCCCGGATTTCCCCAGAACTCCCTACAACTCCCCACGTCCAACAAATCAGCATTCCAACAAAAAAAATTCGACAGAAACGTATTGAAACCGATAGAGGCAAAGTTTCTAAAACACTATATACAAACGAGCCCGAGGTAAAATTGCGTTGAAACCAACGATTCCCCGAATTCACGTTAGGAATTCGCAGAAAAGGAAGCGACGCGCAACGTATGACCTCGACAGCTCCGAAACGAATTTCCGGGCCCAGTTACGGAAATAAAGGCAAAACTAGTAAAACGTTCTTCACCCCCGTCGCGAAGTCGAGCAAGATTCGAGTGAAACGACGCATCTCACGTGAGCAAAAGTGAAATGAAAATCGACATCCCGATTCGTAGATGGACATTTCTCGTTTCGTTAAATATATTTGTATGTATATATATATATATATTTATATCTTTGCCGGAAAAACTGAGGGGGAAACAAAAAAAAATTAGCGGAAATAGAATTTTTCTCAAATAATCATCCATTGAATAGTTATGGTAATAATAATAATAACAATAATCAAGGTGTTCTAAACAGTGCTAGGACTAGTGCTAGAGGGTCTGCAGGGGGAAGGTTCTGTTTTGGGCCTTGTTACGGTTTTTAGAAGAGGTTAGTGTGGCGGCGGTGGTTCTGTTGACTGGTTCCGACCATCCACGGCCCTCACGGGTTTTCTGCGCGACGGCCCGGTTACGTTCACGGGGCCTACTCCGCCCCTGAGGTAGGCAGGTGGTGCCTGAGCTGCTATTGGTTCCCGGATCGTTCCAGTACCCGTGTTCCGCACAGGCGGCGGCAGTGCTTGCTGCTGTAATACCTTTCAATATGAAAATTATACGTTATTTTTATCCATATCCCTGCCCAATCGACATGTAACCTTTCAGAAACATTTGTAAGAGCTTTTGTTTGAAGTACTGCATCTTTCGAAAAGCTTTCTGAAATCTAAAATGTACGTAAGAGTTTCAGATTTAATGCTTAAGACAGCCTTTAGAAATCTTTTCAAAAGAGTTTATTTATCTTTCATAATACTTAGAAGAAATATTACGAATAGATAACTAGGAGCCTATTCTTGAAACATGCCTAAATCGAAAAGGAAAGAATTCTCGAAACTTGCCCATTCCGATGTTACCCGAACTCGCACGAGTAAGACCCGACTGGACCCGACGTATGCATCGCGTGTACGTCGGGTCCAGTCGGGTCTCACTCGTGAGAGTTCGGGTAACATCGGAATGGGCAAGTTTCAAGATTTCTTCCCATTTTGATTTAGGCATGTTTCAAAAATAGGCTCTCTGATTTCTTTCCTAATTTCAAGCATTTTTTAAAAGGATATAGCTATCTTTCGGAGTGCTTACAAGCAACATTACTGATGAATAACAGAAAAACGTTTCGTAAGGTTTTAGTCGGGTTTTAATAAGCCTTTCATCTTTCCAATCGACATTTAACCTTTCAAAAACACTTGAAAGAGCTTTCATTCGAAATATTTAATCTTTCAGAAGCTTTTAAGTCTTTATGATAGGGGTACTAAGGGCTTTATAACATCTAAAATGACCGCCAGAGTTTCAGAATCAAGGTTTTCAAAAGCCTTCTATAAATCTTTTCAAAAGCTTTCAAACGTCTTTTCAAAAGTTTTTATTTATCTTTCATAATACTTACAAGAAACATTACGAATTGTTGATACCAGAAAAATCTTTCATAAGGTTTAAACCAAGTTTTGAAAAGCTTTTCATCTTTGCAATCAACATGTAATCTTTCAGAAACATTTGTAAGAGCTTTCATTTGAAATATTGCATCTTTCGGAAAGCTTTCAAAAGTTGTATATCAGGAAAATCTTTCATAACGTTTTAGCCAAGTTTTAAAAAGCCTTTTACCTTTCCAATCGATATGTAATCTTTCAGAAACATTTGTAAGGGCTTTCATTTGAAATAATGCATCTTTCAGAAAGCTTTCAAAAATCTTTTCAAAAGTTGTATACCAGAAAAATCTTTCATCACGTTTTATACAGGTTTATATAAGTTTCATCTTTCCAATCAACATGTAACCTTTTAAAAACATTTGCAAGAGCTTTCATTTGAAATATTACATCTTTCGGAAAGCTTTCAAACATCTTTTTGTAAATGTTTGGCAAATATTTTGATTGAAAAATTTCAGTTGAAAGCAATAAAAAATGTTAATACAGTAACATTCATAAGAAAGTTATTTTGTTACCTTACATAAAGGTTACAGCAATATTGCTAGTGAAATATTTCAAAATCTATATTTTATAGATAATATTTCTATAGAAATCTTTCATGAGAAAGGTTATAAAAACATTTGTTACATCCTTGATAGAAACATTACAAGCGAAAGCATACTGACAGCTTCTTGAAATATTATCTGATTTTTAACTGAGTATTAAATTTTATTTTATTTTTTAGATGTGTTCATTCTTTTAAAAAATTTTTTTGATTTTAAAATCATTGAAAGTTACTGATATTTTTAATCAATTTTAAATTTTAAATAAAAGATATTTGAAAAGTTAAAAAATTATTAAATTCGCAAAAATTTTTCAAATCTTTCGAAACTCAAGTTTTAGAAAATGAAAAACTGCATAAAGATCATTATTTTTAAAATTCTTAACATGTTCGTTTCTAGAGTTTTTAAATTTCTTAAAATTTCAGTATTAATAAAATTAATAAAATTATGATTATTATTTAGTAAAATTTAATAAATTCCATCTCAATCCACCAACATTCTATTTTTTATCTAAAAACTATCAAATTTCCTCTCAGTGTAATTTCATTAAAATTTCCAAGACTTCAAATTTTCCCTAACTTACCAAAATTTTTTGAATCCCAGATTCCTTGAAATTCTCGTCTCAACAAAGTGGAAAATTTCCCTTTCCCTTTCACCACAACAATTATTACCAAAAATTCACTTATAAATTATTAAAATTCAACACAACAATCAATCATCCAATTTAATGATTCATCAACTTTTCTCTTTCGTTGCGTGAAAATGTCGAAAAATTCAAGCCAAATAAACCCCTTGCGCCGCAAAATTTCGCTTTTAGCATTGACTCGAAAAAATCTGCATCTGAGGCACGTCGAAAAATTGTAGAAACTTATAATAACGAAGCTTGTATAATTGAAAGAACGTTTCAATAATACAAAAGTTGTAATTTCGACGTCGAAAATTAAAATCATCTTGGATTTATGAAAAACTTTTAAGGCGCTGAATTTTCTTCAATGAATGAAGACTCGCAAAACATGACACAAAATTCCCTGGCAAATAAAAAGTAATAAAAAATATTCCTTGAACCCTCTCCCCTCCCCCCTCCTCTCCATAAAAAGTAGATCCTATTTTTTTTTTTTAATTACACTGCAGTTTTTTATATTTCTATAGATGAATTATTATAAAAAAAATTAGTAATAATATTTGCTGATTATTCTTTTTTTTAAATTGTTATATTATATTTAAACGTAATTTTGTAATAACAATTACTTTAAATTATTCATATAATTATTATATTAGCAATAACAATTCTATATTATTATACCAATTATTAATTTGTAATTATGGATATAAATAATTTTAAAACTGCAATTTCGATTGAATTATATTGAAGATTTATAGATGATTTTATGAGTTTGAAATTTTTTATTTATTCATCATTATTACAAAAATGATATATTATTATAGAAATTGAAAATGTCTAATTATAAATATTAATAATTTGAAGACTGTGAATTCGAATAAAATATATTTAAGATTTATAGATGATCTTATGTGTTTGCAAATTTTTATTGATTCATAATGATAATAAAAATTATTAATTATATTTAATGATTATCATTATTCCAATTGTTAGGTTATAATAACAATTATATAATAATAGAATTGTTAAAAATTTATAATTATAAATGTAAATAATTTTAAAAACTGCGAATGCGATTAAATTACAGTGAAAATGTATAGATAATTAAGTGTTTGAAAATTTTAATTTATTTATCATGATAATAAAAATTAATAATTATAATATTATTATTTAAATATACATGATAATTGGTTATTGAATTATGAGTTATTGTTAATTATATTTCATGATTATCATTATTTAAATTGTTATATTATAATAAAAATTTTCTATTAATATAACAATAAAAACTTCTAACTGTAAATATAAATAATTATAAAACTGCGAATTCGATTAAATTATTTTGAAAATTTATAGATGATTTTATGTGTTTGAAAATTTTTATTTATTGATCATGATAATTAAAATTTTTAATTATATTCGATGATCATAATTATTTAAATCGTTATATTGTAATAGCAATTATATATTAATATAAAAATTAAAAAATTCTAATTATAAATATTAATAATCTTAGAACTGCAAATTTGATTAAATTATATTGAAATTTTAGATGATAAATAGATAAATTTTATGTGTTAGCAAATTTTTATTTATTTATGGTGATAATAAAAAATATTTATTATATTTAATGATTATTTTTATTTATATTGTTATATTATAATAGATATTTATGCTACAAGGGAGAAAAAGGATGATTCCAACGAGTGCAAAGTTTGGGAACGAGCGAAGCGAGTGCGCAATTGCACTCGTTGGAATTATCCTTTTTGTTTCGTGTAGCATACAATATTTTTTCCCATGCATGTGTAAAAGTGGCCACTTCATTGTTATGAAACGCAGGAACGAAATTTTCTTTTTGGAGTACTCGGAAATCAGCGGGAGTTATCAATAAAACCCTAGGGAAATATTCATAAATCACGGATCACGGGGAAGAAAGTTGCCTGATCCGTGATTTATGAATGTTTCCCAGGGTTTTTGTTGATATTTCCCACTGATTTCCGAGTACCCCAAAAAGGGGCTTTTGTGCCCGCATTCCATAGAAATAAAGTGGCCTTTTTTACGGATGCATGGGAAAAAAACAATTATGTATTAATATTAAAAATAAAAATTTCTAATCTAAATATAAATAATTTTGAAACCACGAATACAACTATATTTGATTGAAAATTTATAGATGATTTTAAGTGTTTGCAAATTTTATTTATTAATTATGATAATAAAAAATTATTAATTATGTTCAGTAATTATTATTATTCAAATTGTTATATCACAACAATTATATATTAGCATAAAAATTGAAAATTTCAAATTATAAATATAAATAATTATAGAACTGCAAATTCGACTAAAATATATATAAGATTTTCAAATGATTTTATGTGTTTGAAAATTTTCATTTATTCATAATGATAATAAAAATGTATAATTATATTTAGTGATTATCACTATTTAAATTGTTATATTATAATATCAATTATAAATTTATATCAAAGTTAAAATTTCTAATTAAAAATATAAATTATTTTAAAACTTGTATTCGATTAAGTTCTGTTGAAGATTTATAGATGATTTTGTTTGAAAAATTTTTTTTACTCATAATGATAATAAAAGTTATACATATATTTATATTAAATTAAAAATTTCTAATTATATACATTTAACTATTTAACTGCGAATTCGATTGAATTATATTGCACATTTATAGATGATTTTACTTGTTTAAAAATGTTAATTTATTTATCGTGATAATAAAAATTATTTATTATATTTATTGGTCATTTTTATTTATATTGTTATTTTTTCATAACAATTATATATTATTATAAAAATTGAAAATTTCGAATTGTAAATATAAATAATTTAAAAACTGCGAATTCGATAAAATTATATCGAATCTTTATAGATGATTTCATGTGTTGAGTAAATATTATAAATTATACTTAATAATTATCATTATTTAAATTATTATATTAAAAAACAAATATAGATAAATCAGCAAATTAAAAATTTCGAATTATAAATATTAACAATTTTAAAACTGCGAATTCGATGAAATAATATTGAAGATTTATAAATATTTCGTGTGTTTGAAAACTTTTATTTATTTATCATGATAATCCAAATTATATACCATTATAAAAGGAAAATGTTTGTGATGAAAAATATAAATAAATATAAAACTGCGAATTCTATTATATTTTATTGAAGATTTATAGACGATTTAATGTGTTTGAAAATTTTTAATTATTTATAATAATAAAAATTATTAATTATATTTAATGATTACCATTATTTATACTGTTATGTGGTAATAACAATTATATATTGTTAGAAAAATTGAAATTTTCTAATTATAAATACGAATAATTTAAAAACTGCGAATTCGATAAAAATATATTGAAGATTTATAGATACTTTTTTATGTTTGAAAATTTTTATTTATTCATAATGATAATGAAAATTCAAAATTATAATTTATTATTACTATGTACATTGCTATATTGTGATAACAATTGTATATTATTACAGTAGTTAAAAATTTTTGAAGAAAAATATAAATAATTTTAAATCTACGAATTCGATTTAATTATATTGAAAATTTATAGATAATTTTTTGTATTTGAAAATTTCTATTTATTCGTAATGATGATGAAAATTTTTCATTATTATTTAGTCATTATCATTATTTGAATTGTTATATTATAATAACAATTATATAATAATCAAAATATTAAAAATTTCTAATTATAAATATAAATAACTGTAAAACTGCATATTCGATTGAATTATATTTAAGATTTATAGATGATTTTGAATTTGGAAATTTTTATTTATTAATAATGATAATAAAAATTATTAATTCTATTGAATGATCATCATTATTTATATTCTTATATTACAATAACAATTATATATTATTATAAAAATGAAAAATTTTTAATCATGAATATTAATGATTTTTAAACTGCGAATTCGATTAAATTATATTGAAAATTTATAGATGATTTTGTGTTTGAAATTTTTTATTTATTGATAATGATAGTATAAATAATAATTTAAATTCAATGATTATCATGACTTATATTGTTATATTATAAATATTATAATAAAAAGGATATATTAATATAAAAATTCGAAATTAATAATCATACATTTGAATAATTTTTAAAATGCGAATTCAATTACAATATATTTAGGATTTATTGATGATTTTATGTGTTTAAAATTTTTATTTATTTATCATGATAATAAAAGTTAATAATTATATTATATTTATTTAAATATATATAATAAACGTATATAATATATATATAATATAATAAACATAATA
Organism: Platygaster orseoliae; assembly: GCA_030522825.1. Classification (NCBI taxonomy): domain Eukaryota; kingdom Metazoa; phylum Arthropoda; class Insecta; order Hymenoptera; family Platygastridae; genus Platygaster; species Platygaster orseoliae. The sequence continues at coordinate 13,631 of JAPYZL010080970.1, forward strand.
TAATAAATAATGAATAAGTAAATAATTATTAGAAATTATATTCAATAACTATCATTATTTATATTGTTATATTATAATAACAATAATATATTTATATAAAAATTGAAAATATATAATTATAAATATAATATAATTACAAAACTGAGAATCCTATAAAAATATTTTCAAGATTTTCAATTAACTCTGTGTTTGAAAATTTCTATCTTTGAATTATGATGATAAAAATTAATAATTTGAATTATCTTCATTGTAATTGTTATATTATATATAATTGTAATATTTAAACAACAATTTTATTATCATTATATCAATAATAACAAATATATATTAATAGAAAGATTATTAATTTATAAATATAAATATGAATAATTTTCAAACTGTGAATTCGATTAAATTATATTTCATATTTATAAATGTTTCTGTCTATCTGAAAATTTCTATTTATGCATTACGATAATAAAACCAAATAATTATATTTGGTGATCTTTATATAAATTGTTATATTGTTAAAAAATTAATTAATATTAATTATATAATAAACAATAATAACGAAAGTTATATATTATTATACCAATCATGAATTTATAAACATAAATATAAATAATTCTAAATCTGCGAATTTAAAAAAATTTTATTTCAGTTTTATAGATAATTCCGTTTATTTGAAAATTTCTACTTATGCATTATGGTAATAAAAAAAAATGATATTTGAAGATTATTTTCATCTAAATCGTTATATTTTATATAATTAATTTTTTAACAATAACAATTATATAAAAATACACTAATTAAGAATTTATAAATATATAAATATAAATAATTCTAAGTCTGTGAATGTGATTAAATTATATACAAGTTTTATAGAATTCTGTGTGTTAAAAAATATCTGTTTATGTATCATAATATTCAAAATAATAATTTTAATTAGTGATTATTTTTATTTATATTTGTTATATTATATGTAAACCTTATATTGTAATTAAAATTATTTAATTTAAATTATATAATGTTTACTTATGTTAGTTAATTAATTATTAATTATTATTCATTAATATACCATTTATGTTATTTATATACTTACATTATTGTTTATTATTTATGATTTTGATTGTATTCGTATTATAAATTACAAATTATTTATAACTTTTATTATATATGTATATTTATTATTAAATTAACGTTACTCAGTGATTATTTCTGATTTAAATTGTTATTTATTATGTATAATTGTTGTATTTTACTAAAAATTATTTAATATGAATCATATAATCATGATAATAATAATAACAACTATATATTATTATAAGAATTTTTTATTTATAAACATAAATATTTCATAAACTGCCAATTCAATTCAATTATATTTACGATTTTTATCTAGTAAAAATTTTAACTCGTACAAATTATTTGCAAAAAACTTTATCCTTCTTTTCAATCACTCACTGTAAATTTGCCTGATTAAAACATTTCAAGTTTTGCACTACCTCATATTCTAAATTAAAACGGCATATTTTAACCATATTTTTTTTTGAAATCATGTAAAAATGCATTCTTAAAATTACAAATCTTCAAAGTTTTCCATAACAAAAAAAATACATCGCAATTCCTTTAATATGAAAAGGTTTATTTATAATCAATCTCAGAATTTCCTTTCATAGTACATAAATCGACCATACCACCCCCCTGAAAAGAAAAAAAATTTTTTTCTCTCTTTATCCCTCAAAGCCGCTCAGTTCCATTCATTTTTTTGAATAGAAAAATTCTACTCTCAATTCTGCTGCAAACTCAATTCTGCACAAAATCTACAATATCCATCTAAAACAAAAAATAAAGAGTAAAATTAATTTGACAGACACAACGAAAATTAAATTAAATTCTAAATTTCCCCTTCCCTTTTCTCCGGAATTACCTTAAGAGGAGTGTTCCCATTTTTCACGAGATAATCGTTCATTATTTCAGTATAAATTTATATAATTTCGAATAATATACAAAAATTTAATAAATAAAATAATGTGAAACTAAATGAATATAAAAATAAATACTTAACGGATAATACATAAAAAAAAGATCCTGCAATAAATGGAATAAACTATGAAGTAATATTGTAAAATGGGTTTCCAAATTGATTTCTGGAATACAATGCTCAAATAATTGTAAAAATCTAAAATATTTTTTTAGACTTTGGAGAAAATAACTACATAGATTTAGAGATAATTCATAAATTTTGAGAATTTTTGTGTTGTATGTTATTCATTAAATTGTGTTGTATTTCCTAGTATTTTTAAAGATTTATAACATTTCTATAAATCACATTATAAATTTACTGAATTTGATACTATAGTATTGAAAATGCAAACAATAATTATTATGATAAACCATTTTTTAGAAAATAGTACCTTTTTATATAGATTTTCAGTATTATTTTTCATTTTGCGGTGTTTTTGACAATCCAAAAGATTACCTGGTATGTATATATTATAGTTTTCTGTATAAATCTATAGAAATATATATTTCAGAATTGGAAGTTCCATAAATTCAGGAGTTTAAAATCAACACAGTTTTTCAATTTCAATAGATTTACGATATTCATCGCATTTTTTGGTTAAAGATTCATAAAATATTGAAGAATTTTGCACTACTTTTATAGATTTTTAGGATTTAACGTTTTAGAAATCAAGTTAGGATACATTTTTAGTTTTTTATAGGTTTTTTTGTGTTTGAGTATTTTTATGAAATACTTAAACAATTATTCAATACTATAGTTTTGAAAACGCAGACGATTGTAATTATCTAATCAATTTTTCATAAAATAGTACCATTTTTATATAGATTTTAAGTTTTTTTTTCTTTTGAGTGTTTATACAATTCTAAAAAACATATTAAAAAAATTTAATATATATAAATAATCTATGAATTCTGAGAATTTATATATTGTATGTTATTTATTAAATTGTGTTGTGTTTCCTAGTATTTTTATAGATTTCTAGTATTTCTACAAATCCCTTTATGAATTTATTGAATTTGAAACTATTGTATTGAAAACGCAAACGATTATAATTATACTAATCCATTTTTCACAATCACAATATAGTACTTTTTTTATATGGAATTACAAAAATTTTTTTTTGTGTTTATACAATTCAAAAATATATGTAAAATAAATAAATATATATAAATAATTCATAAAGTTTAAGATTTTTCATATTGCATGTTATTTATTAAATTGTCTTGTATTTCATAGTATTTTTATAAATTTTAGAATAAATTTATTGAATTTGATACTATAGTATTAAAAATGCAAACAATTATTATTATAATAATTCTTTTTTCAAAAATAGTACCTTTTTCATATAGAATTGCAGCATTATTTTATTTTTCGGTTTTTTTATAATTCAAAAAATTACCTAGAATGTATATACCTATGGTTTTCTGTATAAATTCATAGAAATATATATTTTAGAATTTCAAGTTTCATAAATTCAAGACTTTAAAATCAACATAGTTTTTCAATTTTAATAGACTTACAATAGGTATCGCATTTTATGGTTAAGAATTTATAAAATATTGAAGAATTTTATGTAATTTTATAAATTTCTAATATTCAAGTGTTCTAGAATTCAAGTGTAGATATATTTTTAATTTAAAATAAAATAAAATAAATAATTAATTAACATCTTTAACGACTATTATCATACTGATTATTTTTCAGAGAATAGTACCATTTTTGTAGATATTTTGAGTATTGTTTTTCATTTTTTCTTTTTAGTGTTAATACAATTAAAAAATATGTATTATATATATATATATATATATATAT
>JAPYZL010080983.1:0-10595 GCA_030522825.1 Platygaster orseoliae
TTTTCGTTTGACCCAAAATCGGGTCGATTTCGGGTCGGATTTGGGTCGAAATATCGACCCGACTTTGACCCGAGTTCGACCCAAAACCTTTGCTAGGGTAAAAAAATGCATTAAATAATGTTTTTTGATTGATAATGATGTGGAGAACTTGAAAAACTGTAAAAATTATGAGTTTGACCAACGTTTCAAACATAAAAAACTAAAAAAGCATGAAGCTTTTAATATCGGTCAAAACAAATTTTATTGTAAATAAAATTTTTTATTTGAAATTAAAAAAATATTGAAAATTTGAAAGATTTTTCATAGTTTGGAAAAACTTATGGAATTTGTGGAATTATAAAGAAAATGAAATCTGTAATTCATAATATGATAATATAAAAGTCATGATGGATAACTCAAAAATACATTATGATATCTTAAAATTAGGAAAAAAAATATAGAATTCATTAATAATTTATTAGCGCAATGATTCTAGAAGTCGTGCGATAAATTGTTGAAAAAATGGAAATTATGTTCAAAATTAGATGAACATATTTTTAAAATATTTTGTGGGGGGGAATGTTGAAAAATTTTTCAACTTATAATATAGGTAAGAAAAAAATTTGGTTAAAAAAAAACACATATTTCTGAATTGTTATTAAAATACAATAATTTTCTTATACAGTGGCATATAAAAAAAAACAGTAAAATCAATGATGACAATATATTCTAAAGTCGCAATGGTTTGCTGAAAAAATGAGTTAAGTGATGATAATAGAAGTGGTGAGATAATTTATTGAAAAAAATAACATCAATGTTCAAAGTTACATAGAAAAATTTTAAGATATTACAGTTAGGGGGCATGTTGAAAAGTTTTTAAACCTATTTTAGGTTGAACAAATTTTGGTTATTAAAACATATGTTTCTGAATTGTAAATAGTAAGATACTAATTCTTGATCAAACGAGTATGTCAATTAAATGCTGTACATAAAAATTACCATTTGATAACTTTTTTCTATGTTTACACAAAACAAACTATTCTCATTACTTTGTAAATTAAAAAAGGGAGGATCATTTTCTATGGATAACTAAAAAAAAAATTAATCTTTTTTTTTTTAAAGAAATCTTTGGCATCAAGCCTCTCAAAGTACTTACATTCTATTTTTAGAGAAAAATAAAAAACGTGTGTGAAATGATCACATACGTTTATTTCTTGAATATAATACGTAGAACTATTGTCAATTTTTTATTTATATTTTTTTCCACGTGATACTTGCGAGTACCCAAAAAAACAATGATATTTGCCCCCCAAAAAAAAGTTTTACACAAAAAAAAGGGGCCGTCGGGGTCGTAACCACCAAAAAAGGCTAATTTTTTTCCATACTAAAATAAATAAATTTTTTCCAAAAAATTATTATATCAACTTACGTCGTCTCAACTGAAACTTACTCTAAGTCAAAATGGTGACTTTAACTTACTCTAAGTCAAAATGGTGACTTTTGGTTCACAGTAACACATGTGAAAAAAAAAAAATATCTCAATAACATATCCTTAAACCGATCGCTGTGTACTTCCCACTTCTAAAAAAATGGACGGCTCGCGTTGTAAGAGAAATAACTCATTAGTTAATTGCATATTTACATCACATTATCTAAAACCTGTATAACACCATTAATAAATAACTGTGCTCGAACTCTTACATAAATCTTGGTTTGATATGTATGATATATTCGAAAAAAATTTCTATTCTCCTTGAAGCGAAAGTGCAACGTATAAGTTTTTGAACATGCTTGAGCACTTGGAGAAACCTATTTTTTTTTAAATTCGAAAAAAAAGAACGTTTCACAATCCAATAGTAATATACGTAACACCCTTTATTTGTTAAAAAACAACATTCTAGGACAAAAAAATGTTCTAAAAAATATTTCCAGAATATATTAATAACTAAAAAGAAGCGTTTCTACCGATGTCTAAGTAGTACCCATTATTAAGCCAATGTTACAAAAAAAATGTAACTAAAGAATACCTTCATGAAGTATATTACAATACACGTACAAATATTTCAGCATAAACTATTTATTAGCATGAAAAATATCATAAAAATAATAATTTATCCAGGAAACGTTAATCTGAAACATTAGCAGTTCACAAAATGTTAAAAATTTTTTATTAGTCTCGTCAAAGCGAGTCGTCGATTTTTTTAGAAGTACACAGCGATCGGTTTAAGGATATGTTATTGAGATGTTTTTTTTTCACATGTGTTACTGTGAACCAAAAGTCACCATTTTGACTTAGAGTAAGTTTCAGTTGAGACGACGTAAGTTGATATAATAATTTTTTGGATTGGGGGGGTTCTGTAATTCAACAAAATTTGATAAATTTGTCGAATTTCTTAGAAATATTTACGAACTTGTGAATTTTCTCTATTTCTCACAGTTTTTGAATTATTGTAATTCCTAAATTTTGATTATAACTATTATAAATATCAAACATCTTTGATTTCTAAAAAATATAAATAATATCACAGATTATTCATAGTTCTACGAAATATGAAAAACTCTCTGAGAATTTCTACCAATTATCATCATTTTCTGAACTCCTACAAATGTTTCCAACTTTTCTAGAATTATTGACTATCGTTAATATTTTTCACATTTTTCGATTTTTTGTGGTTTACAAAATTTTTTTATTTCAAATAAATTTTACAACATTTCACACAAATTGCGGTATCTTTTTAAAAGCTACCTTTTTTTTAATAATTGGGTAGCTTAAGAATAAAAGAAACTAAGTACATGATGTTCATGAAGTTTCGGTAATTTATTTATATTAGCACGAACGATAATTTCAATTTTTTCTTCTAACTAATGACAAATAGCATATAAAAAAATTTTTTCCCTCATTCTTAGTAAAAATTTACAAAATTAATCAAAACTCAATATTGACAGCGGAAGTTTACGAATCTATATAAATTCTGTCATAAAATGAATGTGATCGAATTATTTCATTTTAACTGTCTTTATTATTACTAATTTTTTGCATTACATTCAGAACTATGTTTTATGAAAATCATCATCTTCTTCACTTAAAAATAATTCAAAATACTTCACATAACATGGCATATCTTCGAAAGTACACACAAATCACGAAATTGCACACATGCACAAGCAAACCAAATATACAACAATTTAAAATCGCACATTCTTGAAAGATAATAATTCTATAAACATGTATGGCAAGATTTTTTATCACTGTTTAATAGGTAACATAAAGAGTTCATATGAAAATTACAACAATAATAATAAAATCATGTAGGTTATCTTATGTGTTTTAAAAAAACAATTTTTTAACACATTTTCAATATTATTCCTCAAAATTCTAATTGATGGACCGTGATAACAATCATAAACTAAAAATACCTGACAAATTTGAATAATTGCCTTGAATATATTGTAGGAAAAGTCATAATTTACTTCCACAAAAGGTAAATTACAATTTGTACAGTATTCATAGTTTATACAGAATTTGCAGCTCATACAGCAAAATCATAAAATATATTCATACAGTGTTTACAGTACTTGCAGTAAATGCATAGAGAATTTACAGTATTATTCTAAGTATCTACTGTATAATATATACTGTTTGAACTGTAAGAAATATTTATACTGTAAATACTGCATGTAATGTATAAACTGTACAAAGTCTTTTAATAATATAAGTCAATATAACAAAAATAATAATTTTCTAATAATTTATTAATAACATTTTCAAAAATTTCAAAGTGAAGTCTAAAATGAAAGGCAGTACCAAAAAACACATGAATAATGATAATAAATTCAATGAAAATTGCATGAGAAAACATAATCTACTACTGATTGTGAGAAAATGTCGGAAAGCGTAATTTTTTTATTGCATTTTCGAAATTTTTTAAGTTGTAAATTAAAAAACTCTAAAGATGTAGTGTATTTCGAAGTTCTCCATTCGAAAAACTCTATTTTCACAATATTGTTTCATCCGAACGAAAAAATTGTACAATAATACTTAAGATTTTGTATAAAAATCATCTTTGGTTGGCGCCCAATTGAAGAAATATTGCGAAACATTGAATTTTCAACTTTTAAAGTCTCAAAATTTGATTTATCCAGCCTCGAAATTTGGAGATTCGAGTGTACGCCCCAGGTTGGTTCGGGTTCCCGCATTCGATTCCCCAACTCGTGATGCCAGCTAAAATCCAACGTTTTTCGTGGGGTCTTTTTATGACCATTGGGCCTCCACTGTCAGCCTACACAAAATTTTATCCATTTTTCAACATATTTTCAAAACTATTGTTTCTCACAAAACATTTATGACCAGAGTTGATAAAAATATGAACATGCATATTTTTGCGTATAATAGTGCATATATATTTCGGCCATTTTTGAACGTGCATGCATATTTTCTCCATTTGTTGGGTGAAGTTGAAGTTAATAACATATTTTGAAAAGAATCATGAAGATTTTGTACATTTCGTTGGAACATGTGAAACACGATACATAAAAAATTTTTTAGAATAAAGACATTACCTTTTGTTTGAAAGTATTTAAAAATTCATATGTAAGATAATCATATGTACATATGTACATATGATAATTTGATATAACCGACCAATTGAATAAATGATTATTAATTTCAAGTATCTAACTTTGCTTTGTCATTTCTAATTTAGTCACATGTTTTTTATCTTTTATGATATTTGTTAGCATGTGTTATAGATTTTTCACGAATATTTTTCGGCATACTTATGCTATATTTTGTACATATTTGCATACATTTTTTCATTGTTTTCCGTACATATTTTTATCAACTCTGTTTATTATCATTGTCACATAAAATTGAATTTCCACGATTTTTAAAGTAACGTTTCTTACTCTATTAAAAAAATACAAAAGACAGTGAAAGTCACGAATTCTAGTATGTGAAACTTTCAATAATTAACAATTTTTCAATTTTGAGATGTTGTGGAGTTTTAGATTTTTTTTCGGTTCCAAAGTTGATTCATCTGCTGATACTGGAATTTCGGAAATTCAATAATGGGTTCTATCATGATTAGAATTTTTTTTTTCAATTTCTACCATTGATTTACCTGGCAAGCATCGAATCCTCCTTTTTTATACCCAGCACATATAAAAGTGTGCGGTATATATTGATCTTCACCGACAGATCTGTACATCTTTTCACAAAGCGTGTTGTTCAGGATAGGAAGCTCGACTTTTAGCAGCCTTGATGATAATGGCCCATCTGAATTCAATATCAAAATTCAGTATAAGCATTTGAAAATCGTATATTATTAAGAATTTATTCAGTTTATGAAGTAATCATAGTATTGAAAGTTTTTAAAGTACGTACAATATACATATATATATATATATATATATATATATATATATATATATATATATATATATATATACACATTTTAAACACTTTATAAACCAACAAAAGTATATCCCGTTTTCAAAGTTTTATACAGCATAAACAGTATCCATCGTTTTTAAAGTATATACATTCGATATTCATCCTATCTATAGTATTACAAGTTTATACAGTATTTTAACTGTATACAGGGTTTATCAAAATCCCTATGCCAAAAATAAATCTAATATTTCATTTTAAATTTCGAATTGACAAGTCCCTCTAAGGGACTTTCCAGTTGTCTTTTAACAATTGAATTGGAAAGTCTTCTTAAAGGACATTTCAGTTGTCTTTTAAAAATTAAATTGAAAAGTTCCTAAAATAATGTAAAAATTACAGTGATATAGTCTTCCCCATCCAGTAACCCAAGCCATTTGCCCCACGAGATCTTCATCGTCATCCGGTACGCAAATCGGCAAAATATTAGGTTGAATCGAATGCAATGGCACGTCGAATCTCAAAAGTGCGAGATCGTTTTCGTAAGTCACTGGATCATAGTGTGGGTGACTGGCAATGATTTCCACCCTTTTATCCACGAAAGGATAGACTTTATCCACTTCTTCCAAATCATATTCACCGATCCTCAACAACAAATCCTTTGGACGAGTTCTGAAAGTCGTTTTCATAATAATTGTAATTTTTCAAAAAACATAATGAAACATTCATAAACTGTCAAAAATTTAACAACTACTGAAACACAACAAAAGCTTTCACTGCTAATTATTGCTAGTTCAGTATGAATTTTGTTAACAAATTTTTTTCGATGAGTTTTTACTGTGATAAACGAAATACTGACTTTTTTTTTTTGAGAAAAAAAAAATTCTTTTTTTCAACAACGCAGTGAGTATTTTTTTTTCTTTAATTAACTTGTTTTCGAAGATTTAATTGTTTTCGCAACGAATTTTTTCACTCACTTTGAAACACAATGAGCTGCTGTTATCGCCCAATGTTTGTTAAGCAAGGACGCCCCGCAAACGTGATGGTAATCGTTGCTTTCTTTACTAAATTTTCGAAGGGAAATCTGTAAAAGGTAAATTTGTTTTATGGTATAAATAAATAATCATGTTCCACGTAGTATGAAAATTCTTTTGCAATTACATTGTAGTTAAATCTGGTCAAAAATGTGCGGTAAATGAAGTTTTACCTGCCAGGGCCATTCCCCAAAATTACTGTAACTGCCTCCAACTATTCTGGCTTCACGGCTGAGCCTTACACCGCAAACTGTAAATTTTACACGACAAAAATTTGTATAAGTCAGAAATATTTAGTAAAAACAATTTGGGAAAGAAATTTCGATTAATTTATGTTTTTTGAGATCGTGATAGTTTGAATTGTAATTTTAGCAGTTGAAAATCTTTTAAGTGAGACTTTTTTGTGATGTGAAAATTATAGTTTAAAATAAAATTGTGTTGTAAAAGGTTTTAGGAAAAGCTGCACTTACGGTGCAAACATGATATCTTCTTTAAAAAAGAAATACACTTGGGAAAATGGCTTTTTCCAGCCGAGGAACGACATTTTTCCTAATGAGATTACATTTTACTACAGCTCGTAAAGGGACGTAATTTGTTTGCACTTTGTGCACATTATGTAAAAAAAATTTGTATACCTTAATCATGTGAAATTTAACGAAAATATGAAAATTGCAAAAGTATTCAGTTAAATTAATTATGATACATTCATACATGTTTGTATGGTAATTATCATACCCAGTACATAAAATTTTGCAGAATGTGTTCATTACATTATAAAATTAAATTTAACATTTTTTTGAGATTATTGCAAATCATTTTAAATTTTGTAGTTTCTCAACTTTTCGAAGTTTTATGAGTTTTGAACGTAATACAAACTTTTGAAAACTTTTCAAAATTTATTTTGATTGTTTCAGCTAATACGGATTTTAAAAAATTTATTCGAAACCTTTCAAGTTTCTTCAATCGAATTAGAAAAATTTTTAAAAACATTATCTATACCGTTTCTTATTTTAAAGAAATATGATAAAGAACACAATGTCTAAAATTCATGAACATTATCTGAAATTCTATATAACTTTTCTAAGTTTTTAGAATTATTTTAGATCTTCAAAATCTTTAATGTTTTTTATGTTTCAAAGTATTACGAATTTCAAGTATAATAAAAATAACCCGAAAATTTTGAAATTAAAAAAAATTTTCGAACTCATGAACAAATATAATTTAAAATTTTTCTACCTTCATTATGATCTGTATCATTCCAAGATTTCCAAGGCTTATCGATATCTCCACTTGAATTCAAAAAACTCGTAGAAACATTAAATATTGTTGGTTCTGTTGCTTCTTCTATTAACAAATCTTCAGTACTATTATTACCTGTAAATAAATATAGGTTTATAAAGTTAATATCTAAATATTTTACTGAAACATTCAATTTTGATAAAAAATAAATTCAAATAATTACGAAGAAAATTTATGAATTTCATAGATTATTCACTTATTTTGGTTATTTTTTACTAAGATTAACTTTTCTCATGATTTAATAAATTTATAAACAGTAACATTTGCCAAATAAGAAATTATATTTATCATCATAAAAATTTTAATTTTATTCCTTCTATCATCTCACCAGTGACATTCGCAGATATTTCCGGAAATTCTGTCATCAAATGATCTCCAGATTCCATAAATTCACTTCCTGTCGAATCCTGAAATTCTTCAGTAGAATTAACTTCGATCCCAAAAGTTTCTCCATGCGGAACTTCCAAAATCGACTGCAAAGTTGGTTTCTCTATTTCTGAATCCACAGAGGAGTTTGAAGAAAAATTTCCCAAGTTCCCTTGAAAAGTTTGTGAAAAACCTGTATTTTCTGAATGCAGGGAAAATTCTGTCGGGATTTCATCGACCTGAACCGATTTTTCAGTTATGTAACTTATGTTCCCATCAGTTGAATTCGATGTTATCAGTATTTTTTCAGTTACTTCCATCTGCTCGTTTTCTGGGTTTCTCATTGGCAGTTTAGTTAAATTCGAAACTATTTTTTCGACTGCATCCACAGTCTTTGAAGCCAAAAACTCATTAGTTTTGACTTTTTCTGGTAATTTGCTGGTACTTTCTGTCAGATCAATTGAGATTTTGGAGGGTGGTTTTGCCTTTTTATGAGGCAGGGGATATATCATGTGGTCCATTTGTTCATTATGTGAATCTGGTTTTGGAGAAGTTATAAATGGCTTTGTCGAGAAGTTTTCATTGTTTATGACAGCGTTGTTATGTAGAGACTCGTTTATTATGCAACAACTTTTGAAATGAAAGCCATCGAGGCAGATTCCTAAATTTGTTCCGTTGACTTGGCGACATGATGTTGCAAAAACGCAGACACCTTGTTCGCCTGTGGTGCTGGATGCACAAAAAAGGTGCCTTGAAGTTTTTTTGGGACCTGGAAAATTCAGGAATGAGTTTATTCAAGTTTCAAGAATATGTGAGTCAATGAGTTCAAAATAAACGTAATTAGCGATAATACACGATGTACGTAGTTATAAAACATCGACAATCTTGAGAACTTAGAATACTTCTTTATTTTTCTAACTTTGCGAAATTTGGAACATAACACAAATTTTTTCAATCCTTTAGAAACATCAAGTAATTTGTTGGATTTTTTGAGACCTTACATAAATTTTTCATTTTTTTCAATTCTTTAGATTTTTATCGAAAAAATTAAAAATTATATAGTGCATATTTTGACGAATAAATAAAGCTTAGAAAAATTGTGAAAATGAAAAAGAAGAAAAAGAAAGAGAAAAAAGAAACAATTTGAAAAAGAAATTTTTCAAATTGTTCAGAATGACTCTTCAAAATTTTTACGTATTATTTCTCTCAAAAATTTCAAATTTTCAGACCTAAAACAAAAGATTATAAAAATTTGTCTAACTCTTTATGATTTTGGATAATTTTTAGTAGTATTTAATTTATTCAGTTTTTTAATGAAAAATGGAGCAACATCATGCATATTTTAAGGAAATATAATGATTAGCACTGGCCCATAAATTTTTTGAAATTTAAAAATTTTTATAATAAATGATGATGTTACATATTTATCAAATTTCATGTAATGATTGACAATGTTTTAAATTACAAACACTTTTTGATTTTCTGAAATTCCGAATATTCCCGAGTCGAAATTTAGAACGTATTTTGAACGGACGAGAGCGGACAGCTTTCGTCGTAATCCGCTTAAAGTACGACTTATTTCAAGCGTAAAAAAATACTTTCAACTATATTTTGATGCAGAAATTTTGAAACTTTATAGCATTTCTGATGATTTTGTTAGGATTTTTGAACTTTTGCGAGATTGTATTATCATTTAAAATAACAAATATTTTTTCGAACACGCATATTTCAATGACATATGATAATGAATTTCATCCACGAAACTGTTTTCATTTCAGAAGTTATTTTTTTATATTTTTTAAAACAATCGATAATCTTTACAATTTTGAAAGTTAATTTGAATTTCAAATTTTGTCAGTTATGTTGATAGTACAAACGATTCAAAATTTTTACAGTTGTATGGAAATCAGTCAGAGTTTTCAATAATTTTATTATACTTTTCAAATTTTTCAAAATTTTCATTTAAATGTGAAGTATTATCACGCCATTTCGACAAAAAATGATTATAAAGACAATTTACAAAATTTATAAACATTCTCTGCTGCTCTGCGAATTTCTCAAATTAAGTGAAATTATTTACCTTCCGCGAGATGTTAAATATATTTTAATTTTTTAATATTTTTGTAAGATCGAAAGTAATACAAACTATTTTTTCAAGAACACTTGTGTATTTTTCGTTATTTTTTCAATAAATAAACATGCCAAATCATGCTCAGAACATGTCGGTGTATATACAGTGTTTCGATCTTGGTGATACCGTTAAGTTTAAGTTACATTGCGAGTACTGCTGATTTGAGTGGTACATGAACACCTACATTTTTAGCAGAATATAGTATATTTCACAAGTTGAGTATCGGGAGTTTTACCGTAGACGTCAAGTTGACGGTGCAGAGCCATATAGGTTAGTGCGGAGAATTGTGGGCAAGCCGCGGAGCGGCTTGCCTACAATTTTTCACACTAACCTATATGGTTTTGCGTTGCCGACTTAACGTTTATGGTGAATCTGTCGATACTCAACGAGTTGTGAACTA
>JAPYZL010081002.1:0-14414 GCA_030522825.1 Platygaster orseoliae
ATGTTGATATCTTAAAAATTGACTGTTCAGCGGCGATTTAAGTTTTAAAAAACATGGATTTTTCGATTGAAAAATAACCAGTTTTTATTTTTTTTTAACTAAAACTATAATGTTTACGAAAAAAACTTAAAGAGGTACATGCATTAATTTTTCAAAAGCTATCGAGCGGTATTTTTCATTTTTCCAAATTTGGACTTTGGATTTTAACTCGTAACGTCACCGCGCGGACAATACTTTTACCCGTTTTCGAGCGCTCGGCGAGTTTCATTATCCGGCCCTTCAATTTTCAACCGAAAAAAATTCACTTCTTATGCATGTTTCGCTATTTTCTTTTTCTGAAATTTGTATTTAATTCTAATTTCCGATTCATTTGCATTTAATTATTTGCAAATTCAATTAAAAATGAAAAAAAAGGAAAATGGAAAAATTCAAAACTAAATTCAAAATTCAAAATCATGCAAATTGAATTAAAAAATTGAATTAAATTGAAAACAAATCAAATGAAAAATGCAATTAATTTGCATTGAATTTTAGTTTTCTTTTTAATTTAATTTAAATTCTTTTTAATTTCATTTTCTGCAACAACTTCGATTACGAGCCGAAAATGTAAACAAATGTACAAGAAACATAAAATTTGCTCGCATTTTATCATAAATATTTCCCTGTTTTTTTATGCATAAATAAATAAATATTTTGCATTTTATCGTAAATATTTTTGGTTGCCCTGCTCATAACTCAGTTTACTTCCTATTCTTTTCACGAATCTGAGTCATGGAGCTTCATTTTTTAATTGACATTGTATGCTGCGTAAGGATCTTCAAAACTCGATTGCAAAACGACGATGATGCACTAACAATTCATGAGTTTCCGATATCCATACGTAGCATAACATTAAAATTGCTGCAACTGCTTGTATAAAAAGCGTCCGCAATCGTCGCGAAGCTTCACTTGACGTCGCTGTTTTAGTAAAAGTGTGACGAAAAAAAAAAAAAAATCCCAAAAATAATAAATGTGATAAGAAAACGGCAATTCTTGTTATTGAAAATGAGAATAGTCGTGTTATCGAGTGCCCTCGTGGCCCTTATTTTTTGCTTGGTTACGGCAGCTCCGAGAAAAACAATAAGTAATAAAAACACGAAAGTGATCGAAAATACTGATTTCAACCTCGAAAAAGAAAACGAGCAAAAAGCATTTGAGCCGAAAAAAGTTCTGAAAAAGCACGCCGATTATTACGCCATTGAAAGTGCGCCAGTGGCAGAAAGTGTTGCAGAGGACGACGTACTGAATCGTCAGAAGAAAGAGTCTGTATGTCAATGGGCTAGTGTAAGCTTATTTTATTAGTGATTTTTTATTTTTTGAATGAATCTTTTACTAGGAAACGCATGAAATTATCTCTCAAATATCCCTCGATTTCCATTGAAACTGGGGAAATGCACTCAGATATAAAATGCTTGGGGCTTGTTCGTATTATAGCAAACTAGAGATTATTTCAGTAGGATTTAAGCATTTTTGATGTTTTTACAAATACCTGCATATTTGAAAATTTACAGAATTTATTTTATAGCAGAAAAAATCTAGATTGATAAATATCGAATTAATTACGAAGTTAAACGTATTTTTAAGATTATTAATCTTTTTAAAAATACGCTAATTTGTGGATTACTGTATTTTTTTCGGGTATGGATCAAAACATTGGAAATATGAATTTTTCAACGTTCTATCGATTTGTTTCAAATTTTTTATGCCGTCATAATCTTTAAAAGAGATAGTTTTCCTACTTTGGGGATTAGTTTTGAATACCTGAAAAACCACGTTGGCTACGTCCCTGAAATCCATAGATTTTTTTGAAAGCAATCATAAGTTTTTGAAAGATTTTTTAAACAAAATTAGTCTATTATATTTAGTATAAGATACTACTTAAATACATTACTATCAATAATTCTAAAAAATGAAGCAAGTTATCTGCAATTATTAAATAAAAAATTTTTTTTTAGAGATTCACGCATGTCTTGGACATTGCCAATAATATTCGATCATATTTTGGGACACTTCAAAGAATTGTCGCAGGCATAAAATCTTTTCGTGAAAACTTTAAAAATTCTAAGAACACTGCTTCGACAGCATAAATACTTATAAGCAACTCTGAGGATCCACCAACCCAAAAAATATTAGGCTACATGATAAAATTTTTTACAACTAAGCAAGAAAACCCTACAATTCGATGCAGGTTTGAATGGAATTTCAAATTTTACAATAAAAAAAAAAAAGATTTAACGCATTATAAAAGTGTCAGAGATTAAGCCAATAGTATATTATGTGAAAATTGAAAAAGCATCAGATTTTGAAATTAACGCCAGATATTTTTCCTTTTTTGCGCATGTGAAGTAATCAGTTTTTATTCCACAAGTGGTTACTTCATGTAGTTATTTCGTGAGTTTTTATTTAATTGAATAAATTTTTAAACAAATATTTTTAAAGTAATGGAAGTATTTTAGTTATTAATTTTCAAATAGGTATTTTTTTGAAAATTTTGTTGTACAGTTAAAATCTATATAAATTTAATACAAAAAATCATACAATACATTAAAAGAGTAATTCGAGTCTCTGTATATTATACGTTTTACACATTGCTACATAAGCACGAAGATAGAAATAGTTAGGATATGATTCTTAAACATTTAATTGATAGATTTTTCAAAAAAAAGGTGAGGCTTTGTAATGGTTTTCAAGATTACACATATTTTAAAAGTATTCAGGGGGAATAAGTTCTAATTTTGTTCTATGTAGAAACAAATTTTAATGAAAAGAAATGTATGTTCCTAGATTCCAAAAATATTAATACTTACTTAAATTTGTATTTTTATGTTTTTGTATTAAAAATATACTTTTTTTTTAATTACAGCAACTCGAGGTGTACTAACATTCGATTATACTTAAATTTGTATTACACTATATTACAGTATATTACATTATACTAACATTTGATTATACTTGAATATTAAAAAATATATGATAAATTTTTTTCAAAAATTCATTAAATGTTTTGCTATACGAATACGTATATTAAACTATCTGAGGAGAACTATAAATAAAGTGACGAATAAAAAAAAAACGATTTTACCAAGTGAGTCTAAACTTTTTCAGGGCAGTGTACATCAACAAAAATTTAAAAAATGTTAAATTTGCAAGTATTCGTTATAGTGAAAACTTCTCTTATTCTTTGTTAAGAAAGTAATCCTATGTGATGGCAGTTTTTTCAAGCTATTTTTCGGAATTTCCCCGCAAGAAAATTTTTCAATTTCTCTGAACGTGGTTTTTTTGTTTTGCTTATTAGACTTTCAACTTCAAAATGAATGTATGTTTCTGAAAAAAATTTCATTAGTGTGTCCGTTGCATTATTGTGAAAAAAGTCTGGGTTAATAGTTCACACAATTTTGAAAATCCTACTAGAATGAAAAATAAATTGTAATCTTTTATTCAACTTACAGTAGTGTGATTATCGTTCGACTACAATTCGATTCTCTATGAATTATGATGAATTTTTCATAAATTTTTGAAACTCGAAAAAGAAGCAAGAAAAATAATTTCTTTTTTTTAAGTTCCGCCATTTTGAAAAGTAATGCGATAAAAATCTATCAAGTATTCTGACGATAATCATACTACTAAAGATTGAAAAAAAAAAGATTACATTTTATTTTTTACTCCAGTAAGATTTTCAAAATCGTGTGAACCATCACATCATGCTATACTTTTTTTGGAAGACCTCTCTTCGCAAGGATGCAGCATAGACACTAATGAAAATTTTTTCTAAAATACACTTTCATTTTGTAGTTAAAAACCTCGTAAGTCAAAAAAATATTTTCAATAAAATCTCAAAAATTTCTAAGTTGCTTAGAATCGTTAGAGTGTTATACATTTTCTGAATTAATCGTAGCAAGTCTCATTTCGTGAATCTCAAAAATGCCTTTATCGCCAGATTTCTAAAACACTCTTATTTTCAATATTAGTACATTACATTACTAGAACAATAAAATCATTTTTCACGACTGCAAGGGTTGTGTGTAATAATAAATAAATTTCATCACACGAGTGGGAAAAAGATTTTACGTCCGAGAAATGTACGATATTTCACAGTACGAGTACGGTAATAGCGTTTTAGTACCGTGAAACGGTAAGATTATAACGCTCTAACTATACTTGTGCTGTAAGAAATTTTTATCACACAGCATTTGGACCAGCCCTATGCAACTCCCTATCTTTCGCGTATAGATAGCTTCGGTAGGGACGGACCCGGCCACCTATAGGCGCCACCGGTTTTGGCATCGATCGAAATTCCTACACTACACTACTCACTGTTATCATTGCTGTCACTGCTCCCCCCCGATCCCCCCTAAACTATCGGTGTTCACACGTACACGGATCATAAAGTGTTAGAGAGCTGGACTTGGGGCTCGTTTCCGCGAAGAATTCGAGGAGAGTTGCACAGGACTGATTTGGACCAACGTTAAAAATTCATGCAATAAAGTTGTTTCAACAAACATTAAAATATCAAACTTTGAATAAAAGTATTGAAATTCGCAACTGTCGAAAGTTTATAATGATTTAATTTTGGAACTTCAGCCGGGAACTGCAAGGGGCGCGGAGCTTGCTTTTGGAACTCCTCAAATGGGTGTCAGTGGTATTTATCCAATTGGCCCATATCCTGAAAATCAAGTATCACGTGGTGGAAATTCAGCATTGCAAGGGAGTATGAGTGGTACCTATCCAATTGGCCACACTTAAAAAAATCATTCATTAAATTACTACCAATAGTCTGTAGCTTTACTAGACTATAGTAAAATTTTACTACGATAAAAGTTGTAAATTTACTGATTCATTTGTAAAATAACTAAAGGATCATAAAAAAATTTCAACGTGCAACGTAAATTCACCTGCACGATGGTAAATTTACAACGCCTTAATAAAATTATTACTTTTTACTTAGCTAAAACTGGGACCTACTTAAAAAGTAATGAAAACACTACCTGTCGTATTTTTACTAGGAATCGGTAATTAAACCAGCGATTAGTAAATATAAGAGTATTTGAATAGTAAAAATACTACTTTTAAAGTAGGTCCCAGTTTTAGCTACGTGGAAAGTACTAATTTTACGAATGATTTTTTACAGTTCAATACCCCGAAAATCAAGTATCACGTAGTGGAAATCCAGTTTTTCGAGGGGGTATGAGTGGTAACATTGCCCAATACCCCCAAAATCAAGTATCACGCAGTGGAAATCCAGCATTGCAAGGGGGTATGAGTGGTACCTATCGTACCTATTCAATTGGCCAATATCCCCAAAATCAAGTAACACGCGATAGACATCCAGTATTGCAAGGGGGTATGAGTGGTACCTATCGTACCTATTCAACTGGCCAATATCCCGAAAATCAAGTATCACGCGGTGGAAATCCAGTATTGCAGGGCCAGTATCGTCAGTATCAAGCATCAACACCTGGATCCTCTGAAATGATGTCTCCTACGCAAATGTCACAAAATCCTTACACAGTAGTTCAACTACCTCCATATCCTTCAGGTGGGCAACAGTTCGTCTCTAAATGCATTCCGATAGAACAATATCAACAACTAACCAATCAAGGATCGTTACCTGACCAAAATACAGGTGAGACGAGTGAGATACTGGCCTCAGGAGCATAGTAGAATATTAATACAAATGAAATAAACAAATGTATATGGGGTCAGATCGGCCGCGACTAACAAGTCGTGTTTTTGATGTTCTTGAAATTTATAAGATCGGTATAGGAGTCTAAGTGATTAGTTGTGGTTTTAGAATTTACCTACAGTTCACTTCTGTGGATTCTACAGAATTTTGAAAATTTACGAAATAGTTTAATAACATAAAAAGTTTTTCGTATTATTCGTCGAATAAGATAACGATTTCGCTTGTCTTATTTAACCTCCTTATAAATGATCATGTGCAGGTAGAGAACTGTTAATATTTTATTTTTATTGAGTAATTTGCAATAAGAAATTCGAATTTTCCAGTCGATTTAATTTTAATTTTTTTCTTACTTTATTTCCTAATATTTGACGTGTTTCTTATAAATTATAAAGCCAAATTTTGCAGTCTGATGTCATTCAGATGACATCAGACTTGACATTCAGTCTGATATTCTGATGTCTCAATTATTGGTTTAAAAATTTTCCGCAATTTCATTTTAAGGAATGTTATTTTATTTGAAAACAGAATTTGGTATAATCATATGCCATGAAAAAATTTTTAAAATAACTTGAATTAAAATGTTATTCAGTTTTATTCAATTTTGAAGACAAATCTTGCAGACTCGATGAAAAAATCATACGCATATTTTTCTGTCGAACGGTACTTTAACTTTTGCGATTTCATTTTAGAAATAAAAAAGGTCTGTGGTTTTTATCTATCGATAGTTGTTGTATATTCAAAAATGAATTAAGCTTCAAGTCCATTACGTTTCCAATAATAATAATAACAACAACAACAACAACAACAACAACAACAACAACAACAACAACAACAACAATAATAATAATAATAACTGATTGCGAAATAATACGAATGCCAAGCATCACGAAGTGCAAACGACCGTTAAAAAAAATGGCGGCGCCTCACCCGCTCCCTCCCCCCCCCGCGGCGTAAAATTTCCTACCAATCACAATAAGGGACGCCAAAAAATCTTTGCCACGAATAAAAGCATGGCAGCATGCATCAAATTTTTGCACTGACCTTTTTTGTTGCCTTGAAGCTCCTTGATGATCGCTGTTGTCGAAGTGGTCGAAGTATGATTCGTTGGTCCTTTTCGATGCGTAGTTTTAATCCAATATTTCACTGCATCCAATGGAATTGCACTTCACAAAACTAAACATTTTTCTTCCGAAACACATGAACACTTATTCAGACCCGATCGCGATTGCGAAAAAAAACCGCGTAAACTTGCCTAACCTCAAACGGTTCTTGCCTAACCTCAAATCCTTCTGCCCGGCAACGCGAAATTTCGCACGATTTCGCGGTAATTATTGTCCGGTATTTCACAATTTCCCCAAATTCCGACAGGGACGCGTTGAAACTCAGAAATTTCTGCCGGCGTGCCTCATTTTGTCGAGCGAGAAAACGACGAACGAAAAAAAGAATTTTCGGATTGTTCGGATATTCAGATTTTTCAGAAAACAATTCTTACCTAGAAATTTTTTCACTTTAGGTATTTCTTCAGAGTTAGTATGATTCGAAATACTTTATGGTATTTATATGAATGTCTATCTAGATTTCTAGAATTCAATGCTCCAGGTCCCAAAGTTTTTTAGAATTTTAGAATTTTGGGAGATTCTAGTTTTTTTAATCAATCCATGGGTTTTGAAAATTTTCCAATTTTCATTTTCTACGTTATTCGAGCCAAACTTTGATAACTAGAATGTTGTTGAAGAAAAATTCTCTTGAAATAAAAATTATTGCTATTCTTGAGTCAGCAAAGCTATTGTTCAATAACTATTTAATATGTGTGAATAATTATTGATTCTTCAAAAACATACTTTTCGCAAATGTGACGTGACGTGACGTTTGAAGGGAGAGGGAAGTCTAAATGTTTGTGACTAAGTGTGACATAAGGAGAGGAAGAGGTCAAAAATGGCTAAAAAGTGCGTGACATATTATGTGCACGGCCCCTAATTGGAGACCACAATTTAAACAACTCTTTAAGAGAACTTGCTGATGTTTTGAAGGCACTAATACAATTTATTTTTCCACCAGGATTTTTCGTTAACTCGGGCTCAATGAGACTTTCATCTGATGACCCAAGCGCCAGAGGACCTTAAGCTGACCCAAACGCCAAAGGGTTTTCATCTAATTATAATTCGCACTCGAACGCGCAAAGATTTTCACTCTTCATGAATACACAAGGATGTACTTCTGACCCGTATGCCCTAAGAAAATAATTCGACAATGCGGAAACAAATTGGAAAATGCGATTTTCTCTACCACTTGATTCGTTGAAACTCGCATTTCCTAAAAGTTTTTAGTAAAAATTTAGTCCGAAATTGTGCAGAAGAGCTTTTTTAACGAATACAATTGCAAAACGTGACGTCGGCTCGTATTGCAAACTTCACATTCATTTTTCAAGTTCTATATGTCGTGACTCTAGATTTTCTAAAATTTTAAAAGTGCGGTACACAAACGTAAGACATGAAAAAAACCAGTTTCAAATTTTTTTATTTATTTTTGAAAAAGTTACGGCAAAAAAATCAAGTCATTTTACATTATTTCAAAAACAAAACAAGATAAAATTCTGAAAAAAGTTATAGAGATATGGAATACAACATCTATCACATGGAAATTTTTCAAACTTTTTTGATTCCAAATTGTAACTAAAAAAAAAATTTTAATTCGAAAAATTTTTCAAAAATTAGAAAATTGAAAAATTAAAGTAATTCAAAACTAAACAAAAATAAAAAAAAAGAAAATTAAAAAATTATAATTAAAAATTTTTTCAATTAAAAAAGTTAAATTTTGAGCGGAAAAATTCATGAGAAAAAAAGCTATATCATAAACAATATAATTTTTAACAATGAATAATATATTACAGTGTTCAATTAGGAATAATAATCTTTTTTCAGTTGTCATTGCCATCCGTTTTTATGAAGATACATAACATTGTCATAATAATAATAATTCTGTTATTTTGATTTCTATTCTAAAATATGAAATTCTGATGGTAAGTTTTAAATTACTACGAAATCAATGTCGAGAGAAAAACTAGAAAATACTACAATTTTCTGAATACCTAGAATTAAAAAAAATCCCTGTATTACTAATGAATTTTTTTCATGTTCTCTTACAACCTAATGTAAGTCACAATAATTAAAAAAAAATTGCAGTAAAAGATTAAAAATGTAGTTAATTAAGGTTGGAGTCAGAAATTCAACAGTATTTTAAAGGCACATATATAAATGTATTTGTTAATAATCTCGATAGGTATACATAAATTATGCACACTATGTACAATAATTATCACAAACTTAATGATCAATTTATTTTTTATTAATATCAAGCTTTTGATTATGCGAATCAAATCGAGATTAACATCTGTACGTGTGAAGTATATACATCTGGAAGAAAATTCTTTAAGTTAAAGCAACTTTGGAAACTACATACACAAAATATAAATTTCCCAAAAGAGACCATTTCTTTTGTGCTACTAACGCATGTAGAACTTTGTGCACTATCGCAATTAAACCAATTTAAACAAATTACATCGATGTTTTTCTTTTGCTTTTACTTCGATTTTCTGAATTTTTTTAACGCTGGATTTTCATATCATTCATACTTGTAAAAAAATACTACCATCGAACCGTATTTCACATTTTTGGACTTTTGAGTTTCTACTCAAAATATTATTTACTTCTTTTTAGGGGAGTAGCTAGAACAAATCTTAAATTTTTTTTTCAATAAAACAAAAATTTATAATATAGAATTCATGTCTAAAAACATATTTCGAATCAAAACTAGTAAAGAAAAAATCACCTTATTGTAAAATTCAGTGTTAATTCTAATTTCATTCGATTTATCAATTATTTGAGTGTCCGTGCAAGAATCCCTGGAGCGCGCGGCCAGTAGGCAGAGGTGGGGGAGTTGACGCGCGAAGAACGATCAAAAGAAAGAGCGGATTAAACTGCAACGCAACAATAAAATCGTCGTTTTTCAGTAAATAATGATTAAATCGAGTTTATTTTTGCATAGAAATGTTCTCCAGGCTTTAGCGCTTCTAACGAATATACATAATTTGAGGTTTTTATTTTCTTTTGTCCTAGAATGAACGATGCACGAGTTTTATGTTCGAAAATTGATTTTTCACTCATAAATTGGTCCAAACGACCAATGTTGTGTAACAACATTGATCGTTTAACATTTAATTAAAAAACATTGGTCGTTTGGACCAATTCATTAGTGAAAAATCAATTTTCGAATATAAAACTCGTACATCGTTCATTCTGGGACAAAGGAAAATAAAAACCTCAAATTATGTATATTCGTTAGAAGCGCTAAAGGCTGGAGAACATTTCTACGCAAAAATAAACTCGATTCAATCATCTTTTACTGAAAAATGACGAGTTTATTGTTGCATTGCAGTTTAATCCGCTCTCTCTTTTGATCGTTCTTCGCGCATCAACTCCCCCACCTCTGCCTACTGGCCGCGCGCTCCGGCGGTTCTTGCACGGACACCCTCAATTTCTGTCCGAATTCCAAACATTTCGATTCAGAAAATCAATAAATTATACATATTTTATATTTTATTCCAATTTTCAACTGCATAGTTTCCAAAAAAAACTACAAATTGTTTATAAAATAACTTGAGAAGAAAATTGAACGCTTTCAAACTGTTGAAACGAAGTTTTTAATTTCTTTAAATTTGTAAATGCTCAATTTCCGTCAAGTTTATTTAATTTATTGTTTCAAAAATCATTATAAAATTTAACCTTTTGTTATTTTCATATTTGAAAAATTGTCAATACCCAACACACATTTCTAGCTACGCCCCTGTTTTTTCTTACTTTTCGAAGGTAAACTTTCCAATTATCAAATTATAACATTTCCCTCAAAAAAGAGAGCTGCAATACATTTGTGCTTGATCATAGGAATCATTACAAATTTTCGTCGTACAACAGCTTTAAATATAATATCTTGTGCACTATTACACTCAACATCGTCAATAACATCATTAAAGATTTCTGATTTTACACTCATTGTAACTATTGATGCACCATGCCATAAAAATTCCACTGCGTGAATGAAATGTGAGTAAACTTATGGCAACGATATCATAAAAAAGAGAGTCCACCATGCCATAAAATTATAACTGCATAAGTAAAACGTAAGTCAATTTATGATAACGACAAAAGAAAGGATCGAAGGTAAGTAGTTTTCAGGTCTTATTGGAAAATTAAACGACAGTCTTTATAATAAATTAAAAAATTTTAACAGCTGCTTGAGGTCTCAGCATTTTTAACTTTAATAAAATGTTTAATAGTACTTTTATTAAAACTATAAAGTATGTCAAAACTGCCCAAGATTAACTGAAAATTTTGGAAAATGGTGCGAGTGTCTAAAAGATTTCAAAGTTATCGAAAAATCTTTTAAAATATTCACTCGAATAATTTACACTAAAACATTTTCTTTTGCTTTTTTTCTTCCGTATCTGTCAACTTAGCAACCATGTTGGTTTTTAAAAAATGTAAAAAATTTTATTAACAACAAAGATCACAGAACGTTGGGTTCATAAGATCGCTGTAAGCTAAATCTATGCCCCAGTGGCGTCGAAATGGAATTTTTTTATAAGGAAGAAGCATGCTCTATGAGTGGAACTTTAGAAATTTTCCAATTCCAAAAGTGCAAAATTGAGTTTCCAAAAAAAAAAGTAAAAACTACTTTTACAGATTTTTAATCTTGCAATGCGAACATTTCCATCATTTCAGGAATCTTTGAAATCTTTTAATCCAAAGAAATATTATAAAACTGAAAAAATTTTCCTTCATCACGCAACTATTTTTATTAATTTTCTCTCTGTGAAAGCAATTTCGAAGGATGAATGGGCGATGGGCCCGATTTTGACGCCACTGCTGAATCGTCAATTGCTGCACGATATGTAATTCTTTAAAAGTAACTCTAACTTAAATGTTCAACATCGAAATATTTGTTCTCAAAATAGAACAATTTCATGCATTTGTACACGATAAACGTCGTTATATCTCATGTAATACTATAAGTAATAACAAGAATCTCGAGAAGGCATCTCAGACGAGTGAGAGATTCTTACTTATACTATACTTGTTCGAAATTTTTTCTTCATACGTACATTTGACAATCCAACTTTTAATTTTCCACTTGGACTATTTGTGGTTTGGCACTTTGTAGACGGCTTCGTCAATTCGTATCTCAATTAACGCAGTTATGCATTTACTTACTGACTCACACATTTTTTTTTCTTATTGTTGCTCTTGGGTAAACGATCAAGACGAAACTTGATAATCGGAGGATCCCAAAGTTAAGGAAGTTATGTCTCGTACTATCATTTCGGCTATTTGCCAGGCCAATTCTTCTTTCGTCTGATCATGCAACATTTTTATCATTTTAATAAATGGCTGAGATATTTCCATGTGCTTTCGTTATTTAACGAAAATTCCCAAAACTTTAAGTTTTTTTTTTTATCGGAAAAATCTTAGAACATTTTGTTTTTTCACTTATTTTTCGCGATTTTCGATAAATACAGTTAGGGTTAGAGGAAAATATAATACAAGGGTGGATCCAGAGTAATAAATAAAAAAACAACGATTTACTGATCGTATCTCGATTTTTTTAACTAAAAAATTTTTTAATTTATTGACCATTTCGCAGTTGAAAATTGGAAAATTTGGAACAGTGTTTTTGTACCTTTTTGAAAAATAAGGTGCAAAAATAATTTATATGAAAATCATTAAAAATAGCTGCAAAAAAACAGTGAAAAATTTTAAAAAATGTCGACAAATTCGCTAAAAACTCTGGAAAGTGAATACAAATATTTTTATTTTGATAATGTAAAAGAAAAAATTAATAGGTACAAAATTTTATGATGTAACTCAAGTATCTTAATGGCTGTGAGCATTGTTTTAAACTGTCAAAACTGGTTAACTGTAAAAACTTGAGACGATGTTTAATGGTAAAATGTATGTAGAAAACTGTAGAGAAAAAGTTTAGAAACTCATATTATCTGTTAGAGTGCTAATATTATTTGAAAAATTTCAAAACAATGAATACAATAAATAATGTGAAAATAAATGTTCTAACTATAGTAACTGGTATAAATTCTGAAGCTGTCAAATTGTCAAAAAATACTACTGAAAAATAATGAAAATACTAAATACTAATATAATAAATAAATAATATATAATAATATACAACACTAAATAAAAATAAATAAAAAATAATAAAAATGCTATGTTGAAAAGTACAAAAACTCTGATAAGTTGTTAAACTGGCATTAACTTTTATACAATGAAAACTATTTAAAACTGGCAAAAGTAGTTAATAAATAAAAAAGCTGTAAAAAAATCCCTGAACCTTTTACTGATTCACAACTTTTGCAAACATTTACACCTCTGAAATCAGGAAGTAACTTCAATTTATTTTATTGCTGATATCATTAGTTGGTTGAAAAATATTAGACACGTTTTTTTTCTTTTTCGACATATCTCAAAAATTTACGGAAACACATCGCTTTAAAAAGTCCAACAAAGTGACGTCATTTGCATGCTCGGTATATCTATATAAATACGAAATTAAAAATTCACATATCCTCTAAAATAACCCCGCTAATAACTGTGATTTTTATAAAAAATTGCCATATCTTTATAAAAAAAACTTCGTTTTTATAAATCGATTTTAGAAAAACTTTATAAAAAATTTTGATGTTTATAAAAACAATTTTATAAAAAACTTTAATACTATAAAACAAAATTTATAAAGTTTCGTACTTTATAAACAATTTTATAAAAGTTTCATGGAAATAAAAATTTTTATAAAATTGATTCTATAAAAATCGATATTTTGTAATAAAACAATTTCGTAAAACTGGCATTTTTTTATAAAGTTCTTATAAAATCAGTTTATTAAAAACACTTTTTTTACGAAGATTTTCATAAAAATCGCAATTGACGAGTTTTATTCAAGAAAGGCGTTAGCGCGCGAAACCGGGTAAAACTATTGTTTAAACTCGTGACGTCATGTCGGAAAATTGAAATTCACAAACACGAAAAACAAAAAATACCAATCGATAGGTCTTGAAAAATCAACTCAAGTCTACATTTACAACTCGCTGCGAATGATTCGTTATTCAACGGAACTGCATATTTGATAGCAATTATTATTCGTGGAGCTTCAGCGGAGACGACAGTGTCGAAAAAACGATCAAAAATTGAATAACAATTTTTTTTTGAATCCGAAGAAAAAACCATGTTTTTTTGGTCACGGATCAAAAAACGTCTCGAGGAAGTTTGAGCTGCGACAAAGTTTCCACGTCCTCGTCGACCGCGGTTGATTTCTTGATTTGATTTCTTGAGATTTGGACGTTTTAAAGTTTGTTTTCTTATCTGCCGCCAGGAAAATTACTCAATTTGGATGGAAATTTGAGTTCTAGTAAATCAAGTTGTAGAAATTCATACAGCAATGATCTACAAAAATACTGAATAATAAATATCCTTAAAAATGTTATCAATACAAAAAAAAAATCTGATGATGAATACATACTAGAAAAATTTATTTTTTCCATGCATGTGTTCGAATGGCCGCTTTTTTACGATGAATCGCGTGAACACAGCCCTCTTTTTGAGCAGCCATAAAATCAGCGGCAGAATTC